>LXKZ01000471.1:0-13684 GCA_001856765.1 Endoconidiophora polonica
CCCCCCGCCCCCTTCCTGCTCTTCGCGGCCTCATCTTATTGATGACTCCAACCGCCCTTCAAGATCTCTGTAGAATGGAGACAAACCCCTGCGCTTTAGGGTGGAGGGGATTTTAGAACAAGGAGGGGTTGAGGGGGGGAAGGAGGAACATGAGACTTGCTGATGTTATGAAAATTCCAGCGGCGTATAATTTGCGCCGAACAAGAATTAGAATAGAAACCTTGACATCATCTAACTCATAACTGCGGCATAACAAGATGCACTACAAGACATGAAGAGAGAAAGAGGAAAGAAAAAAGGCGAGAAAGCAAAGAAGATACTACAAGTATAGAAAAAAAAGCCGGGTGATTTTGTATCGTAAATGAGGGGCAACAGAGCCTCCATCCCAGCGGGTGTAAGGATTTAGCCAGAGACCTATGAATGAAGTATGGTAGGTCAGAAGAAGGACGATGATAGAGAAGCGACTAAAACGGCATTATCACTAGTTCTAGTCAGCTGTGGGCATATTGCTAGTAAATGGGATGCCACCATGAATAGAAAGATGCTGGTTTACAACTGCTGGTTGATTGTGGACTTGCACAAAGCCTCCTGTAGCTCGGGACGTCCGTCCAGGGCAGCGTGAGCATCACTGAAAGTCTTCCATGCACGCTCGCGCTTATCGTGCTCAGGCCAAACGGCTTCCTCGCGCAGCACTGTGGCCTCATAGAAGCGGTAGACGCATTTTTGCTTCGTCTTGGAGGACTCTTTGGGGGCACGGGTCTCGGCGATGTCGCCGAGATCATAGTCAATGCGGACAACAATACCAGCTTCCTCCCAAGCCTCACGCTCAGCAGCCTGTGAGCACTCTTCGTCAGACTCCCAGCCACCCTTGGGCAGAACCCAGGTTTTCCGGCGAGTAGATTGTATCAATAATACATAGTTGCGATCCTCAGAGAGAGGAACAACACCAGCTACTAAGCGTTCGCCTTTGGTGTTGTAACCTGATGCCGGCGAAGAATTCAGGTTAGCATATATGCGTTTTAAAATTGAACTCGCGACGGGATCAGCGGACAATGTCAAGTTTAAAAAAAAAAAAAAAGAAGAAGTATAATTAGGGTTTGTCTGGTGAGTAGGGTTAAGAAGCGCATTCTGCGGCTCAAGCAAAAAAAAAATGGGATGGAGGGGCAATTGCAGATGCGCTGGAAGTGACGACATTGGCAGCAAGAGGGTTAATGGGAAAGACGGGAGTTGATGATTTCTGTAGTTTAGAAGCGTTGTGTAGTGGTTTGAGAAGAGCTGTAATGTGTTGGTTGCATTACTTGTCGCAAGTGTCAAGAACATGCATAAACAATGCGAAAAGTACAGTAAAAAGCACAAGCGCCATTTTGGGTTTGTTTGTTTGGGGGGGGGGGGGGGGGACGAGTGACAGCAGTGAAAAAAAAAGAAGGGTGGTATAGCAGATTTCAAGTACTTACGTTGGTTGGTTCGGCCGACTCGCGACTCCATAGACCGGGAAGAAGTGGTCGAGGCCATGGCAGCGTCGGCAGCGCTCATTTTGGGCGTGTAACTTTGTGTATGGTTTTATGGCGTTGAAGACGCGATGACAGCGGAAAGAGGCCGTCTGTCTGGTTCTCGAACGATAGGGGAAGGGGTCTTGCGATCAAGGACTCTCTGGGAAGCAAAGGCAAGTGCAGCAGCTACAATGGTGACGAGAGCAGTGAGCACTTGAACAAAGATTTGCGGAACGGCAACAACAAGGCGGTGTCGTTGGAGCAGGACCAAGAAAGCGAGAGTGTGTGAAGAGCCGGAGAGAAAGAGAAAGAGAGCAGGCGAGCGGGAAAGAGAACGACTATATGATCCTGTCTAAGCAATCGCTGGCGAAGCGAGGTTGCTGTTGGTTGGCAAGAGAGGCTTGGCCGTCGGGCGTTGGAAAGAGACAGCAGAGAGAGACAGATGGATGGACAAAGAGAGAGATTATACCGATGGTCCGAACAGGTTACGGAAAGACGCAGCGGCGATGATCTTCTCAGAGACGAGAAAACAAAGCAAAATCAAAGCCGCATGGTTGTCCAGCAAAAGTCGCAGAGGTTGAGATCGGGGATGGTGATGGTGGTCGACAGCGGACAGGCCTGGTCAAGGACGAACAAACGAACAGGCGGACGAACGTACAGAAGAGCAAGAAGGTTGGCTTCTGCTGCTTCTGTCTAGTCTAGTTTAGTCTGGCCTTAGTCAGTCTGTGCTATTTTTTGATGCTGTGTTGTGACTTTCGGTGGTCAGTTATTAATATGGCAGCTGTATCTGATTTTAACTGGAGCCCTGAGCAGCAGGGAAAGAAAGCTGGAAGAGGCAAAAGACGCCAAGGAAGCAGTAGCAAGGCAAGGCAAACAGGCAGGAAAAAGAAGAAAAAAGAAAAAAAAAAGAGAAAAAAAAACCTCTAGTTAGCTAAGAAAGCGGCACGTTAGTTGAGATTTGCTTGTGCTGACTTGGCTGACAGTGATTAATGATCCTGGACAGCGAGTTGAGATGCGTTCTTTTATTTTAATTTATTTATTTAGGAGGTTTTTTTTTCTTAGTTTAGAGGATAGACACGGCGGGCAAAGACGAAGAGAGAAACTGATTATTATTGATCAAAATAAAATAAAATAAAGATAAAAAAAGGTTGCGAAGCGAGACCGAAAGAAAGCACACAAGCAAATCTGCAGGCGCTGGTGGGTAACGGCTATTATGACTGGACCTAAAGAAAAAAAGAAAAAAAGAAAAAAAAAAGTGCACAAATTTTGTCTGATTTAGAGCTAGAAGTTAATTTACTAGCCTTTTCTCAATTTTTTTTAGTAGGACGGAAATATATACAGTACAATTTCCATTTTTTTCTCTTCATATACAGCTTCGGAAGCAGCCGAGTTTCTACAATGTCATCAACCAGCCGCAAAGCACGACAAAGCCAGCTTGTCACTAACTACGACTACAAGCTCGCTCGGTGGCTAAACGAATGGAAGTGCGTGAAAGATGGCAGAACTTAGAGCGAGATCACCTCAAAAGCAGCCCTTTCCTTCTTTTCCGTCTTCACTTGCTTTCTTTCCGGTTTGGTATCGAGAGCGCTAGGCCAAAAGGGATCTGGAGGACCCCGTCAGAGGTGTGTCCCTTTTATACTATAACGAGAAGAAGGGAAAGGTACAAAAACTACTATATAACATACTTTTTGAAACTAACCAACCATCAAGGCGTGCTCCTAAACGCAGTATTATCAATAAACACACAAAAAGCTTGCTCGTCTTATTCTTCTGGAGAAAGATTAAAAGAAAGCCATCAATGAGAAAGACTAACCCATCTATCTCCAGTCTCCAAGATTCAATCCCTGATGGTAAGCAAGACCCTGGGTCTACTACCTACATCTGGACAATAAAGTTTGCCTTTGCCAACCAACACGGTCATTTTTCACTATTGGAATCGCAACCCAGAGCTCGCTACAAAGCTAGCTCTACAGTCGACTAACTACAGAGCCGGCTACAGGAGCTGGTTCTAGATAGGTTACTCTGTCAATCTGCGTAGAATCTGACAACCTATCCGCTGCCTGCCATCGTTCGAGTTGGATCTCTTAGCCAGCCGCTCATAGGACTTGGCAGACCACGCCATGCGCTGTTGTCCGTCTTTGTCATGAGCCTGCCACACATCGTTCATAGCGGCCGAGACCGCCTGGCGCGCCCTACTTGACTTGCCCGTCTAGGCATAAAATGCCCAAGGTGTGTATAAGATGGAATGACCCAGGGCTGGTCTGATCTGATGATGACCATGCTGCTCACCGAAGTTTCTGCTTCTCCCGGAGTTGCTCTCAAGGTCGGTCTTGATTACCTACCACTGTCTTGTGAACAAAGACCAGACAAACCGCTGCTATATATTTATGGGCTGGCCGACCTTTCGACACGGTGTTACAGGGACTAACAACATGTACTTGCTACTATCTGCGACAAAAAGCTTATTCAGGCTATGCACCACTAAAGCTTACGTGGGTTCAGAGTGTTTAGCATCGGATGCTCTGCGGCGCAACGATATGTGACTGGCCAACCGTGCCTAGGCCAACCTCCACTACACCTTTTGATTATATCCAATTACGGAATAATATGCAGATGGACCGCCAACGAAGCAACTGGCCTGCTCTTCATAGCTTTGCGCTCACATCAGTAGCTAATTCTACATACTATCAGAGTATAGAGCCTAAAGGCGGTGTGCGGCTCTATAGCAGGCTCTTTTGCTAGTACTAGTGGTAATAGTAGTTAACCTTGGTCACTCTATGACTTGGTTCAACATTGTTTTAATACCATTTTAATATTCTTGCGTGTCTGACGCATGCCATAAGGCCAGTTATGCAGGACAGAAAATAACAACAACAAACAATCCACAGTCCAAGAGCAGCCGCCCTGTTTTTGATAGCTTATTGAGCTGCATTGGGATGCTTATGCCTACACTCCAATCAGGTACCCCTAGTAAGACGACTTGTTAGCCTCTATGTGTCTCTTATATTCTCTGCGTCAGGGGCTGTCACGATGCCATGATGGTCCAGAGACATGACGTCAAACCGAGCTTGTCTCTGTAGCGCATCGCATTGCTTTTTTTTTTTTTTTTTTCACCCGAGAAGCTAGTAGTCATATCTAGCGGCCAACTCCGCCTTGTCTTCGACCGCTTACTTATTGCCGACTATGCAGGCCGAAAATTAACTCTCCATTATCTTTCCTCGTACTCAATCTCTCACTTGCGCAGTTTTGACTTTACTATCGCCTGCAAACGAACTAGAGAAAAGACCGCCAAAGCTATGCCTGCTGTTTATTTTCTCACTGGAAACGCTACCCAGGTAGGCATCCAACTACACTTGCAGCATGAGGCACGCTGTGCAGCTACTTGCATGAATTTATGATTGGATCTCAAGATAGCCTCTGAAAAGACTTATGATGCATGTTTAGAAAGAAGGGGAAGAGAAAGCACTTTGCACGCAAGCCATTTGTACATAGTAAATCCAGCAAGTAGAAAGATCACGGCCTTAATGCTCAGTGTTTTCATAAATACATGTAATATATATTATCTAGTTAAGAGCTAAGTTTTTGTAATCAAATACACGTTGCTAAGTTATTAGTTCTTGGAACGTGTAAGCGCTCTAACTGAAAGCAGAAGAAGGACCCCTCTTCGAGATGTAAGAACGGTCAGGCAAGTGAATAGTCAAACATATGAGAAGCATATTTCACCTTGATGTTACTACTCCTTGTTTAGGCTATCTGCTTAGCGATACTGCAAATGCTAACCACTCACCGCTTTGTAAAGCTATAACTAGCAGAATGATAACCTACTGATATGTGACTACACAAAGCTGGCTTCATCTTGTTCACCATTGCTTATTTGCATTCCCCCAGCTTTCCATGTTATCGAGTATTTATAGTTGCAAAGGTACTGGGCCAAAGGTCGGCATACGTACTGGGGAGATTATAAACCCTTTCTCGTAGGCGGTAAACCCTCCCTCCCCCCCGGAATGCTCCGATACTTTTGGCACTGTACTATTTACTAATAAACTTGCTCTAAACAAACTTTACTTACTATGATGCACATCAACATGTTGCAGCATATCTGATAACACGCTTTAGCTATCAACTTTGATGCACTTTTAGTGTTTGTTTAGGCATCACATCACGCTACTAGTACTCATCAATGGCTGGCTAGTCAAATAGCCCTAATCAGCATGCAGCGCATCGCCAGGTACCAATAAGTAAAGCAATTAATTTCAATGATAGTTATATTTACAAGTTAAAAAGAAAATGGTCAAATGCCAGTTTAGGAAACATCGACGAGGCTGCACTGCACGGAGGCATCACAACCTCCACAATTTCTGTCTAAATCGACAAATAGCCTTGGAGCCTGTTGTCCTTCTTAGCCATCCCGCCTACCTGAGGGGGGAGACTGAGATAGCCGTGATAAGACGCTATTCTCTCCGCCACGCAAGGCTGGCGTGTTTTGGGCTATTCAACTTTCACAGTAGTCCGGCTTCACGCTGAATTTTGCCCACCAAGATCAACCACAATACGTGGCCATCACCATCGTCCATCGTTTTGACAACATACTTGCGTTCTTTAATATCGTTTCATCTACCTGCTTCAACATATACATATATATATATGCACGTTGTCTTTTACTACATCTTTACTGTTCCTATTCAGCCAGCCAGCTTTTTCTGCTCCGTAGCATCTTCCAGGCATCCTCCGCACTTTAGATGCACAACCCAAGCCATCGCATTCTCGTCTTGTTCGGTATCGTATCAAGTCTGCTAGTTATCGTTGATACGACTGTAAGCAGTGCAAGTGTTTTGCTAGTTAGATAGTTGCACATGTTTATTGTCGAAAAATAGCCATCGTTTCGTTTCTCTCTCTCTCTTTTGATCTCCTCATCTCAGCCTTCACCAATTTCCTGTGCCAAAATCCATCATGACCGAGTCACTCCATTACAATACTGCACCAGATGTGCCTCCCAACAAGATTGAGCCAATCGGTAAGTCTTGTCCACCCATCATATCTTCCTGCCCATAACATGCCACACATAAACATACATCACACTTTTTCAAGTGCCGAATGTTATTGCTAGTAACGATTGGTCATACCATACCTGACATCGACTTGTTTTCTCTGCTGCTGCTACACTTTACTTGTATCCGCCCCTCCACCCTTCTTCTTCCACCTGCCTCTTCTCGCTGCTGCTCCCGCAACCCCTTCCCCCCTCCCCTCCTCCGCCAACCATTCGAGCCCGTGCATCCACGTTGACTGCTCGTTGGCTGCTCGTTGAACTTGCATGCGTGCCTTCGATAGTAACGCTACGCAACGCAAAACGACCCCTGCCCCATCCCTTTTGTGTGTCGGTGTTTCCTGCTTTTTGTACTTTTTTTTTTTTTGCTATATGGTGGTGTCATTTTCTTCCAATCTTTATTCAGTAGCTTGATCCAACCAGGATATCATCCTCGTGCTCACTTCCTCAAGTAGGACGGCTAGCCGTTGTATTATCTTGCCTTGCATCGTTTTGCACCAAATATCGCATCTGAGGGGGAATCTTCCGCTATTGCATCCCCTCAGCCCGCTGCTTGCATTCAACGAATGCATGTCACTAGCCAGCCCGTTTTATCCTTTTGAACTACCCGAATTCACTTACACTAGCTGCTAAATTGAATGCATGGGCTTCCAAAGTGTAACATGCTACCAGCTGTCTGCTAACATTTTTTTTATTTCGTTTTTTCTACAAACAGGCTATACCGCAGGAACTCTGTGTGGATATTGTAAAAACAAAGGCGGAAGTATGTGGTATATGTATCTAATCGATTCCCCCAAGTCCAAGCCTGAACTACAATATTAACTGCAACATCTCAGGCTATTCTTATTATGCCAAGACAAGTTCCATGACCCCTGAGTTCTATCAGAGCATCACTGATAAGTCGTGGAGAAGATCAGGCTCCTTGCTATATCGTCCAGATCCTCTAAACTCTTGTTGTCCACACTACACAGTCCGCCTAAACTCTGCCGATTTCAAACCTAATCGCAACCAGCGAAAGGTGATCAACACTTTCAACAGATATATCTTAGGCCAGGATTACATCAAGGCAGCAGCTCGCCTCTACCCCCTCACCAGACAGCAAGCTCGTCACCGGGATACACACTTTGATTTCCTAACTCGCCTACACGAAGCCGAGTATCAGAATGTCAAGAAAGCACCCGAACCAGCTCACAAGTTGACCGTCACGCTCGAGGCAGACTCTTACTCACATGAGAAGTTCGAGTTGTACAAGGAGTATCAACGCACTATCCACCAAGATACCAAGAGCTCGCCATCCGAGTTCAAGCGTTTCCTGTGCCAATCGCCGCTGATACGTGGAAAGGTTGAGGGTGAAGATGGGACTGAACGCGATATCGGAACATTCCATCATTGCTATCGCATAGACGGAAAGCTGGTCGCCATTGGAGTGCTCGACCTGCTGCCAACATGTGTAGGTTCGGTGTACTTCATATACGACCAGTCCATGATACCATTTGCGCCTGGCAAGATCAGCGCCATGATGGAAATCGCTCTAGCCTATGAGCGCGGCTACCAAATGTGGTACCCCGGCTTCTACATCCATTCGTGCCCGAAGATGAAGTACAAACTAGATTTCAAGCCACAGCACATTCTCGACCCAGAGACCTTTTCGTTTCTCCCTGTGGACGAAGCCATTCTCCAGATCCTCAGCCGGCCCTATTCGAATCTCACACGGGCTCGAAGAGAGTGGAACCCGGCAGAAGCAACTGTAAACTCTGTGGAACATGATAACAATATTGTCCTTCCATCTTCTCGTGACAACGACGGATATCTCATGCCTCTGTCTATGTCCGGTATGCCTGGCATCATACCACGACAACAGCTAAAGACTATGGATCTTAGCAAGATCTACATATGCATCCGGACCATTAAACATGCTATGTACACGGGAGACCTAGCCTTTTGGGGAGAGGCGAGTATCGATTTCTCACTTAACAACACAATCAAGCCTCGGATCGCAGATCTAGTCTCAGTTCTGGGTCCTGAGTTATACCAAAAGGTATGCATCGAGCTGAAAACCGCTGATTACTGTTGAAGAAGAAAAATAGAAATGCGCAAATAAAAATGCGACCGACATTGATTGATTGGTTTAGATTAAAGGCTTTATGTGTCGGTTGTAGGTAGCTTGTTAGCCAGTGCTTGCATTAGGGTTTAAGCGAATTATCCATGTAAGTTATGACGGTTAATTTGCGGGTATATATTTATTATATAAAGGGATTCAAACTTTTCTTGTTCGCAACAACGTAAATTTTTTTGGGGGTTTAATCCATATAGTCACTTATCTTCTCATCGACACGAACAACGTTTCTATATTTCTTCTTTTCGCCTTGTCCCCCTCCTTATACATTGCTTAGAAATTATGAAGGTCCTTGAAGCGCAGTCTGCGGTGTTGAGTAACTACGAGGTGTGGAAGCATCTCTCTGAGAAGAATCGCCGCGGACCACCAAATTTGGAGACTGTTGTGCGAGAGGTGCGTTATTTTTTTTTTTTAATATAATGACTTCATTTTATATATAAAGTGACGGGATATCAGCGAGGACATCTGTTGATGTAAAGCTACTTCTGGAAAAGTAGTCATTTTTTTCACTTATTGATACAAGATTCACTCACATATATACTGTCGTTCTTTCCACGTATCTTCATTTCAGACGACACGATAAAAAAACTAACATCACACGAAACCCTGCCCATGGCTATCGTTTCCACACCCGATCCATAGCTTATGACTTATCTGGACACACATCCAAACCCATTACAGAGTCCCGTGACATACACGGCGGAAACTATCAGCCGGCTCCTCCAAGGCCTACGTCCGTACGACCTGACCAAGGCGGAGACGGTGATGATCATCAACGTCAAGCCCACGTCACTACCGCTGCTTAGCGCGGTCATTGAGGATATGGAGAATCGTCTGACGGAGGAACAGGGCGTGGAGATCTTGCAGGTCATTCAAGATGTTATGGGAGAGACCAAGGAGGCGCCGAAGTTGGCGTAGAAGGAAGAAAAGGGAAAAAAAGGGGAGGGGGGAGGAAAGGGAAAGAGAAACATAGGAATTTACAGAACTATAACGAGGTCAAAGATTATACAATACCCGAATTGCAAAAAGATTTCTGTCTTCATTTCCGATAGTATCTGTATCTTTGCCATATAAAACTACGAAAACATCATGACATAAACTTGATGAATGCCAGCACTAAAAGTGGAGACACAATTCATAATAATAGTAAATTAAGTGCAGCACCAAGCTAAAGTGAAGTTTCTATAAAAAAAAACCCCTTTGTGCTACCATAAAATTCTTGCTCTTCTAGCCTCCGAAACGAAAACTCCACCACGCTTTAAATCTGGAAGACGAGACCGAAATAAACCAAAGAATTATCAACTATTTTTTTTATCTTTTTTTGGAAAGATTCAAAAGTTTTTCGGTTCAAAAGGAAATAAAAAGTCATAAGGAAAAAAAAGTATCTTCATTGATTTGAATGTTTGCTATTTCCAAACGCATCTCGTTAGCAGCGACTTTAAATCTGCTACAATTTCATCATCAGCTTACCGTGAAATCATCATCGTCATCAGTATTCACATTTTCTACGTCGGCGACGACCACCGACTTCATCCTGTCATCTTCACTGCTTAAGCGGAGCAGGAGCTTCTCTTCCTGTGGCACAATGGATGCCAAGGCTTCTACTTCCTCGTCATCTTTTCCTTCATCCAATGACTCGCCATATGCAAAATGGACGCGCGAGTGTCTTTTGGCTCATATCAAATCACTAGAAGCTGAGCTATCAAGAAATCAACTTCCGTTGCCGCCATTGCCTAGTCTGGCACATCCCGGCGGGCCCCCAAAGCCCAAGAAGAGCAAAACAACAGACGCTGCCGCCGCTGCCTCTTCTTCTGTTACTGCCGCTGTTACTTCAGCCTCTAAAATGTCGCCAACCGCTAAGAAACCTAAGCTGGTTAAAGAAATCGACCCGAGCAAGTATAGTACGCGGTACATTGCACTCAAGTTCGCATACCAGGGCAAGCGTTACGGCGGCTTTGAATACCAAGAGTCGCAGGAACTGCCAACTATTGAAGATGAGCTGTGGAAAGCTCTAGTGCGCACGCGGCTAATCTATCCCAAGGACGTCAATGTTGTTGACTTTACGTGTTGCGAATATAGCAAGTGCGGCCGCACCGACCGCGGTGTCAGTGCTTTTGGCCAAGTCATTACGCTGCGGGTTCGGAGTGCCCGTCCACTTCCCAAGCCACCAAAGGTCGAGGCCGAGGCTCAAACAATGGACGTTGATGTTAGTGCTAATGCTAGCGACAAGCCCCAGAAGGAATGGGATCCCCTACGCGATGAGATCCGCTATTGCTCCGTTCTAAACCGCGTCTTGCCAACTGACATCCGCATCTTGGCCTGGTACCCCGATCCGCCAACCGACTTTATCGCACGCTTCTCATGTCGCGAACGCCAATACCGTTACTTCTTTACACAGCCGGCCTACGCGCCGATTCCAGGGCCACTGCAAAACAGCCAGTCGAGTAATGGATGGCTTGATATCGACCGCATGCGCGATGCCGCCAAACGTTTCGTGGGCCTGCACGATTTCCGCAACTTCAGCAAGGCCGATCCGAGCAAGCTGCGCACCAATTTTGAGCGGCGCATGTTCGAGGTCGATGTAGTCGAGGTGCCCGAGGCAAGCGCCGACCTGCCTTTTTTGGGCAGCGACGTGCTACGGCCTGTTCTCGGCCCCGTGGTAGCTTCTTCTTTTGGTAAAAACCTTGACGTACATCCGCGTGGAGGTACTAAGATGTATTACTTCAGCGTCAAGGGCAGCGCCTTCCTATGGCACCAGATCCGGTGCATGGTATATGTGCTCTTCCTTGTCGGCCAGGGTCTCGAGAACCCTTCCATCATCACCGAGTTGCTCGACGTAGCCAAGAACCCAGCCCGCCCGGCCTACCCTATGGCCTCAGATGTACCACTTGTCCTGTGGGACTGCATCTTCCCTGCCGAAGGCGACATGACACGCACCGATGCCGTGCCGTGGGTATGGGCCGACACTGACGACGCGGCCACTGCGCTAGCCTTTTCACGCAATGGAAATCTGGAGGCGCTGTGGAGTGAGTGGCGCGGTAAGAAGATGGACGAGGTGCTAGCGGCGCAGTTGCTGCTGCTCGTGGCCGACCAGGGCCGCACACCACACATTCTGTCCGGTCTAGCAAAGGCTACCGAAACGTTAGGCAGCACTAGCAAGCCGCTTCCGCCGCGTATCTTTGACGGTAGCAATGCCGGCTTCTTCGGTTCCAAGACGTACATTCCACTATCTAAATTGAAGCGCGGCATGCCGGTCGACGAAGCCAACGACGCATATGCACGCAAGAATGGCTTCAAGGACGCCAAGGAGATGCGGCTGAAGAAAGGCTATAGAGATTCAGCCGAGTAAGTAGTAGAATAGACAAAAGAATCAGAGAGTAGATAAGATATATATGTATAGAATAATAAAATGGCAAGAAAACAAACAAACTCTAGATAGGCTGCTTTGACGTATCCCGTATCTTCCAGCCATCTGCTGGCCCTTCGTAGAGACACTCCTTGACGCCCCTCCAAACCGTCGTGACCACATCCTTGCCGGGTAAAAGTTTCGGAAACACAACCACCACGTCCTCCTCACCCTGGACGACAATTAGCAGGTAATGGAGCACCTCAAAGCCGCGAAACGCCTCGTTGACGAGCACGTCCTGGATTTTCTCTGTAGGAATGAAGCGCGTTGATGCCGGTGCGCCTAGCAGAGACCCGGCGGCGGCGCTGCTTGTCTGAATACCGAGGCCACGCAGAACAAGTAGAGACTCTGTAGCGTGTACGCGGAGCATGGCGAAGTAGAGCGCCGTTGCGCATTGTATTGCCACTGCAGCCAGCGGCGCCCGCGAGATGGCTTCGCGGATGTCAGCTCCGAACGGCACTGCTAGAAACAGGCTGGCGAGCCATGGTGCGTGTACGCTGAAGATGGGCACGTCGCCGCAGTGCGGCAGAGGCGACGGAGGCATTGTCGATTCTGGAACTGGTGCTGCCTGTGTAGATGCTAAGCCAGCCCTAGCCAACTCTACAACGTCCGATAGAGCCACTGTCCAGGTGCCAATAGATGCCTCAGCCGAACTATTCCACGCAGAAACACCAGTTTTCAATACCACCTGAGCAGCAGTGGTCGCCGAAGCTATCGAAGCTACTGCCTCTGCTGCACCTGCTGCTGCGTCTGCTGGGGCTGCCGTCCCGCCAAAGGCCGTCGACGGAAACAATCCCGTCGAGCACGTCGGCTGGTTCCATTTTGCCCAAAAAATCAACGCGACGCCGGCAACCACGAGACTACGCGCAAGGGCCAACGATACGGCGCGGATCCGCACAGCCAAGGACGGCGGTGGCCGGTTAGACACAGTGTATTCGACGGTGGTGTGCGACGGACTGCGGAAAGTCAGGTACGGCGTGGTCGTAAACATCGCGACTGGACAAAAAGAAGAAGAGAAGGGAATGAAATTAATGCGCTCCGAGATGACTTAATTAATTGGTCTCATGGCGTCGTGTTGTTAATAGTTAACATGTGAACGTAGCTAAATTGTGCTTTGCTTTTCTGAAGACAGACCAGAACAGATCTTCCAAAGTAGAGGCCCCATATAACAGCCTGCACTTTAACCGGCCATAAAGTATGTGTTATAAGGCCACTCAACAAGCTTATCTTCCGGCTGTAATGGTCATATTGGACGAAGGCTCTTCACAACTTGCCTAATCCGGCGCTCACCAAATCCGTAAGCTCCCTCTCGCTTGACGCCCAGCCCGAACGTTGCGGTAGCTGCAACACTCGCTTGGGAAACCAGCGAACTGCTGTTCGGCTCTAAGCATTTGGGAATCACACTTCAGGAAGGTTTCACTTCGCAGAGAAATTCTCACCGTCACGTGGCGGGCTGGAATACGATCGCGGGGGGCTTGGTGGCCTGGGTTAAGATGGACGAGTCAACTCTGTTTTTTGAGTAGTTCAATCGATCCATCAATCAATCAATTCGATGGCGAGCGAGTGGTTTCGATTCTACTGAGGACCAACACAATAAATTTTTCGTGACTGGTGTTTGGGTCCACCCT
>LXKZ01000471.1:13713-25723 GCA_001856765.1 Endoconidiophora polonica
GTCTTCTTAGAACTCAGACTGCTTAATGCGGATGCCGATCTACGCAGTGGTAGTATAAACAATATAATAACCAATCAGTTCAACCTTACCTTCTACAACGTCGTAGAACTTGAGCATGATGACTACAATANNTCTTGAAGATGTAACAACAGAGATTTCTGAACCTTGGTACCTCTTAATCTCCAGGAACTGCCTCGTGGAAGATTGCCCGTCACTACACACTTTTCCCACGTCATCCGGGAATCCGGACTATTAGTTTGACGCATCCTGCTAGCCGTTGCCAAATAAGCAATAGTCACTACCAGTCTCCTAGTTTGTGACTTTTTCTCAGACTGTCGCTACGTAGTTCAAGGTCCGCGTTATGATAGTTGATTTACCTGGACAAGTGCGATAACAGTTGCTCACCCGTAAACTCAGCCACTCAAGATTTTGACATACAAAGAACGTCACCACGGATCTGTTGCATGAATAGCCCAAGAAAAGAAGAAAAAGGAATAACTAGAGGACAATGTGACAACATGATTGATCGGAAAACAGAAAAACACCCCAAAACCTAAAACAGCAACATCGTCAATTACACATCGATTGCCCCGTTCTACAATTTTGCTCTCACAAAAGACCTTAAAGAGAGGCATTAGCTAAAAACTCAGGAGGCGAGTAGGGCAGCTGTGTTGAACATTAATAAAACCGACACTCGAGTCAACTCTGATAGTACTCAGTCGAGCTTGATCTTATAAGTCCACCACCCGGATCTTTCAAAAAGAGGCAGTCCGCGATGAGGGAAGCTCCTGCTTTGTAGTACGAATGTAGAGATGACCCGCGATGAGACGGACGACCGGATGGTGGGGTATTATGGCCGATCATCGACGAGACGATACTAACTTTGAGAGT
The DNA here is from genome assembly GCA_001856765.1 of Endoconidiophora polonica. Classification (NCBI taxonomy): domain Eukaryota; kingdom Fungi; phylum Ascomycota; class Sordariomycetes; order Microascales; family Ceratocystidaceae; genus Endoconidiophora; species Endoconidiophora polonica. The sequence goes on from LXKZ01000471.1 coordinate 14,605, forward strand.
CTAGGGTAAAGGCAGCGTCAGGTCTCAGCAAGTACTAATAATGAATTGCAAAAGCATGCATGACGGGTGCGCTTAGCTCCTCAGGTAGGCCTATCTATATATAGGCGGGACCGGACGCTCGTTATTGTCATTAAGATGGCACTTCTCCACTCAAAAGATGCCGGTCTGAGGGTTGTGCGAAGAAGGAAGTCACCGACCTCGTTTCAATAGTATCACATAATACACTCCTTCTTTTCTTTATCTCTTAACACTATTAATACAATGCATTGTTACCAATCTTGAATGACATCCTATTAAAATAACAATAAACAAATAATTACAAAAAAAACCCCCAAAAAAAACTCCTGCCAATCACCCGATTGACTTCCCCTTCTTGCGTTAATCCTAATGATACTCCAAAAGGAAATAAAAACTAAAAGCCGTGCTTTCTCTCTTCCTGTACAAAGGAGATAATCCTTACTCTCATTTTAGAATAAAATATGCCAACTAGTAACCAATGAAAGAGGGAAAAACTCTCTTCTCGGCTTTTCTAAATTAAATCATTCTGGTTCAGTCCTGTCGGCAACTTGTCCAAATCCACCGGAAGGCCCCCTCCTCCTGCTCCTCCTAGCGGTTGCTGAGTTGTCCGTTGGTGGTGAAACTGCGCTGGAATAGGCACGCTTTCATATGGCGCAACCACCACAGCCTGCGCCTGTCCATCTTGCGGCGACATTGGAGCGCCGCGGGGATTGTCCTTGCGCGTGCGGCTGGCCGATCGGAGTCGCTCTGTCGCCTTGGAGAATCGGCCTGCTATGCTGTTATCTGTCACGCTGCGCCCGCGGTTATGGCCCTTGATCGGCGGCGCTGGCGGTGGGATTACAGGGACCATGAAGTCGCTAGGCGGCACAACTGTCGGCGTCTCGGCGGCTGCCTTTGGCCCTGCTTGGGTCTCGGTGACTTGCTGCTGTCCATCATCATCGTTGTTGGGAACGATCTCGATCAGTCCAGAGGCCAGAGCGCTGCTTCCCAGTGACATCGACTGTCCTATAGGCGGTGGAGGCGGCGGCGGCGGCGGAGGCGGTCCACCGCCGCCTAGTCTTTGACTTTCGGAAGCTGGGCCTCTGTTGGGCCCAGCTAAGTGCTGAAGCTGCGGAAGGCGCGTAGCCGGAGATCTAGCGCGGTCTCGAAACTCGCGCTCTCGCTCACGCTCTTGGCGGTTACTGAAAGAATCCTGGCGGGCTTCGAAAGGGAGGCAGAAAGAGAGATGTTAGCCGATGCGGGTTCCATAAGTAGAAAGGACTTTGGTGAGAAGTCAAGCACTGCATTCGGAGCAGTAATGCGGGGACTCACGTCGTGTGTTTTGTCGGTTATTCGAACGCCCGTGGGGCTCGTCCGGGATTGGCGCCGATTGGCAGCGGGAAATCGCCTTGCTCGGCGGCTGATATACCGTAGAGGGCAGCAATGTCAAGTTAATATTCTGAGATAATGATGGCGCCGCAGCTGCTGTTGCCGGCCCAGGAGCCACTTCGACATCCTTGGAAAGGTTAAGCGCAGAAGGCATTGACGAGTCTTCGCGCGAGAACGACGTCGGTTGTAGGAACTGCGGGACCAGTGGCATCGCCGGTTGTTTGCTCTTAAAATCAAACGAATCGTGGACGATGCGCATAGCCTTAGGAGTTGCTGGCAAGCCAATTCCGTACTGTTGCCGGGCGCGTGCCGAGATCTGAGGCTCTGCCGTGGCGGAGCGTGAGATCTCCAGTGGGTTCATCATCATCATCATCCCACTATCAGCTGTGGATGGACAAGAGATAGGCTCCGCTGGAGGCAGGTCGTTAGGGTGCGGAATAGATGCAATTGTTAGTGTGTTCTGTACAAGCTCTTTGCGCCGCTCTTCTAGCTCTCGCGCAGCAATATCCTTCTTGCGCTGCCGGTCCTCCTTGATGCGCCGCAAGTCGCCCGCCCGTTCGTGTGAGTCGGGTCTAGACGATGAAGCAACACGCCGGTTAATGTCCGTGCTTCCCATGCGCTGTTGCTCAACCTCAGCCTGCTTCTGCGGGTCAGGAGTCTTGCGGTTTGTGCCACGGCTTGCACTGCGTGTCTGGCGGAAACTCGCCTGATCAGCTAAGGCTAGCTGATAATCCTGCTCGTCTTCTGATGTCGTAATCATGGACACCATCGGTGCCGGAGACACTGGTGACTTGAGTTCACGCCGCATTGATCCAGCCTGCGCAATGATCTGCACAGTGTTGATAGTAAGGGGCAGGCCACGCTCAGACATTGCCCGGGTCCGGCTACGGCTACGGCTGTTGCGGCTCGAAGTACGTGAATGGTTGTTGTTGTTGGCCTTGTGGTTGGCCGCAGCGGCGGCCACATTTTCTGCAGCAGTAGCATCGAGGGAGGCAGCAGCCTTGGCTTTGAGACTGACTAGATCTTCTGGAGACATTGGTACTGGGGAGGTCGGCGAGCGCTTAGCAGGATAGATTCTAATCGCCGAACGACCACGATCCAAGGAAACATCCCGGTTCCCTTTACGATCGCGGCTAGTTCCCCTAGCTCGGTCGTGGCTTGACTGCCGCTGCGCCACTCCATGGCTATTGTTGTAGTCATTGGCTGCGTACAAACTACTAACGGGTTCATCAATACTAGGTCTAATAACATGACGTGTGCTGCGAGAAGTTGATCCAGAAGTCACCGAGCTGACAGATGCAGGGCCACGGCGGCGAGGCCAATGGTAACGCGCAGACTGTACGGCTGGCTGCTCATCGCCCACTTCAATCACCTTAGACGTGTCAATGTTGAGATTAGGCCTGTTCATACGCTCGCGGGATTCGTTGCGGGACAGATTGCGTCTATGTAGACTTTCCATCTTTTGATTTATGCTAATTCCAGGCGATGGGAGCGATTGCTCATGGGTCAGTCGCCGGTAGTTATCGCGCATCATCATTGGGCTAGCTGTAGCAGCACGGGGAAGAGACGCCGCATTGCTGGCCAATACGTTCTGATATTCAGTATCGGAAGGGGCCTGAGTGCGAGTATTCTGACGGTCGATAGGCTCTAGTCTTCTAGCTTCGGCAGGAAGTTCGCCGATAGAAGGCAGGCGCTTACGCGAATACACCGTACTGTTAGATGTGACAGACCGAGATGATGTCGGTGTGTTAAAGGCACTGCGGTTAGAGGGACGCAAAATGGCAGTCGCGGGGTTTTGATCGAGATCGTAACCCATCGGGCCAACTTTTAAATCGCTAGGAACTGGAGTCTTACTATTATCTCCGTCTTCAGAGAAGAACTTCTTCTTTTCTCCTGGCTCACCAAAAGTCGTGATCAGTTTCAAGGCAGACGTCTTGGTGATGTTGCGATGGGGGCCTTTGATATCTGGTGGTGAGAGCGGCGGGCTAAACATATCCGGCGCAAGCGGCTGGAAGCTCAACTTGACCGCGGACGGAGACGCCCAGGTCTCGGTAGACTCCCGACCAGTACAAGCAAAGCAGCGGATAGCAAGTTGCTGTTGACCATGCTGAACAGCCCACTCTCCCCATTTCTTCGCAATGGCGCTTTGACGCTCCCAAACTGCCGGTTGATAAAGACAGGCTAGAAGCAGAGCCTCCATGTAGTGCTTGTGGGAGTGGTACACTTCGATAGCATCGATGTAATCACCCATGCCTAACATAATTGTGATTGCAGCGTGAAGCTCATTTTGCTCGAGCAGCTTGGTGATGTATGCTCGGCCCAACTTACGCTGTGATGCTTGTCTGCCGATTCCGCCAAGGGCAAGCAACATCCAATCTGAAGAGGACATCAGATCCGTGCTATCCATGATGTCATTTTCATCGATTTCCTCGCCAAGCCACTTCGACAGCATGATTCTAGCAGAAGAGCCTCGAGGGTGGCGTTGCATCTCGTCCATAATCAGCTCATCAACCTCGCCATTCCAGCCGAAGATAAGGCTTAACATCTGTTGTCGAAGATCATCGTTTGTAAGTGGCGTGCCGTCGTTTGCAGGAGGATGCTTGTACGGGACGTCTGCAAGACGAGAGCGAGTATATTTGAAGATGTCGAGATCTTTGCTGGTCGAATCCGTGTCGTTACGACTCCGCGAACTCAAGGGAGTGCCGGTGCCTCGTGGACGAGATCTCGTTGTACCAGTGTGAAGAGAGCTCTGCGACTGGAAATCATAGGCCCTCGAATTCGAGACATACGTGCCTTGTTGTGGTGTAGTTCGCGAGTTGTGACCACTGCGGAGTTGAGAGCGAGAGCCCGTTGATATGTAGGTGTGTTCAGACATAACGCCCCTTGACCGATTGGTGCCTCTTGGGAGACTAGCCGTCTTGGACTCAATCTCAGTAGGTGGTTGTCCATAGTTCGATCCAAAGCCTGTTCCGGTTGATTCATAGTCGCAGTACACGCGTTCAATAGACGCATCTCGACTTGCATAACCGTCAGGGTCTTCGTCGCTCTCAGTAACATCGCTAGGGTTGAATGGAATATCAGATTCGGACGTGGATGCCAATACACGCTCAGCTTCTTCGATCGATACGGGCGGTGATGGTGGCATAACATGTGCGGGGTGTTGCACATTGGCCACCAAAACAGAAGGTGCATTCAAATCAAATTGTTGAACAGTGTTGTTGGCACCAAGAGTATAAAGACAGGCGCCAGCACCGTATATGGCGATACCGCGAACTTGTCCAATAGTAGGAATGGGGTCTTTAGTGACATGTTTCGTTCTTACATCCCAAGACAACGTTTCACTAAATTTAAGAATATTAGCCGGTGTTACATCAGTAATAACTTTGTAGAGCCCCCTCCCCCCCTCCCCCCCTTCCATATTGAAAAGAAAAGAGGGGACAAAAAGATGCTTACCTTTCTGAGTATTGAATAATGCGTCCGTTCTTAGACCACGCCATCCAGTTAGGACCGTCGATTAGATGCTCGCTCTTGGACAGTATACGGGCAGTAGATGGTCGAACATTGGAGGCTTTAGGTACACTCCATACACGCAAGTCACCATTCCGACTTTGAGCAGCCAGCATCATCGTCTTTTGTTGGGCTGACGAAGAATGCCACTGAAGCGTCACTGGCTGAGAAGGTGAGCTGTTCATGCGGATGGGGTGAAGCGTGTGTAGAGTATGAAGCACTAAATCTTCCCCAATAGTGGCAACCAAGAGTGTGCCATTTTGATATCTATGCGTTTAGTATTAGAAATCCCTTTTAAAACTAATAAGTTCGTACTCTGCTGCAAAAGAAAGGAGTCAAGAAAGCAAACATACCCGATTGCAAAGGTTGTGTTGTCGTTAGCAACAGCTAACGCTGTAATTGGTATCTGGGAAAGCGTTATGGTTGACTTGTGCTCCTGAGAACTAGGTTCAAACTGGATAATATAGCCCTGAGTATTGCCTGTCTCGTGTGTTAGCTGATTGGCTATAGGAAACGTTATACGACAACATATTGAGGCCTACCAAAAGCGACATTTCCATTCTTCATCCAAGTAGCAGTTGTTAAATGCTCATAGCAAGCAAAACGAGCGGTTTCTTCGCCAGTTTCGAGGTCCCATACTTTAGCAGTCTGGCCAGAATCGTAACTGAACACCAAGCGCCCAGGGTCATTATGGCTGACATTGTTGACGACCAAGAGCTGGATTTCTTCGTTGTGTCCTTCAAACCGGCGTTCAATAGCCAAAGACTGGTGGCGACAACATATGATGGCTGAGCCTTGTGCATAGAGAAACATGGAGGATGTTGCGGCACATGGTGCAAAGTCTCGCATGATGATCGGCGGAGTTGCAGGCTTGTCAAAATCTCGCAGGTCGTCTGTGCGGCCCCGCGACTTTTGGGAGTTGCGGGACGGCACCCTTTGGCGTAAGACCTTTGACATGATTACAGGCGTTGGATAGCTGATTGACAAGATCTGGTTGTTGATTTAAGGTCCCAAGGGAAGGCCAATCTAGAAAGGGAGTACGTCAGATAGTAGGCTATCTTATTCCTTTCTCTTTCTTTTACAGTGCAATGACAACTCGATGTTGTACTACACAGCTAGCCTTTTTTTTATTTAAAAAAAACGGTTTGTGAAAGCCACGCAGTCTGTGCTCTCTTTCGCTCTATGTGATTGCTTTTCTCTCGGGTCCAGACTTAGTGTTAGCAGTCTAGTGGACAATAAAGTAGAGCGAAGCAGTTAGTAGTGTCTTCAGATCATTACCAGCGTGCGTCAATAATGTGTGTATCCGCAGGCAAGCAGCGCAGCGTGACGGGTTTCACGGGGAGCAAAGCCGTTATTGTCTTTCTTGTCTAACACGATAATAGGACAAGTAGGAGCGGGAAAGAAAAGGGTATCCGAGGAGAAGTGAGTGGCGCCTCTTTTGGTTCCCTCTCGCTCTCTCGCTTTTGCCTTTCTATCGTTCGAGCGTAAGCTTGGAGTTATTCGAAGTTGCAATTGCTAGTTTCTAGTTTTTTTTTGCGGTGTAAGGCAACACAGAGAAAATATGTGTATGCAGGCAGAAAGAAAAAGGGTGAAGAGAAGGACAAAAAACGGATCAAGATCAGGTCAAATGAGTGGATGAGGATCGAGTAAAACGGACGAAACAACCGACGAGGGAGGTGTGGTAAGAACGTTTAGTTGTACTGTAGGCGATGGTCGGCGAGCAGGGTGTTCCAGTTAGTCAAGTTCGTCAGTAGTATTCGTAATAAATCAACTTTATGCGTAGGTGGACAGGCGAAAGAATCGAGCGCGGTTAAAGGTAAAAGAAAGATAAAGTGACTATAAACAGAGCGAGGGTGTTAGTTAAAAAAGAAACAGTAAGAAAGAAAAGCAAAAAGGATTGTGATAAAGCAGAGTGTATGCCTAAAGCAGGAAGCATCAAAGGCTTGAAGAAAAGAAAAAAAAGGGTGGGCGAGGTATCCACGCACGTCTGTTGTTGCTGGCGCTTCGTGTGCTGCAAGGCAAGGTCCACGACTTCACGGCGCTTGTTCCCTGTATATAGATCAACTTATCAGGAATATTATAGCAGAGCTTGTGTTTTGTCAAGGTAGAAGAGATATCATAGGGAAGGGAGGGAAAAGTGCCAACAGAGTCATAAGGTTGGCAGATGAATTTATGGTATATCAAGAAGAGAAGACGATCGAGGCGTTATCCATGTGTGTATGTATGTACGAGTGAACACAGACTAAGAATAGAGAATTGATATAGAACCAAGCTTTAGGCAGCAGGTAGCGTAGACGAGCAGGAATAATCGACGATTTAGTGTTGTGGTAGCGGAAGATGAAGGTCTACTTACGCCAGCAGGACAATTATACAGCCAATGACTAGATCTCGTTGTGGGAAACACCGTCTCGTAAGATGGTTGAAATGGCAGGAAGAGAAGGGGAACAAAGAAAAAAGAGAGAATCAGAGAATGAAACAAACAATCAAATGACTGCAACTTTTGTAGAGAACGCTGGTTCTAGTACTGACTATAGGATAGAAGTAGCAGTAGTCGTAGTAGCAGCTGCAGTGATGTGCGACTATCAGTCGTTCGTTGTGTAGCTCCAGGCCAGACCATAGTAGCCGAAGAGCTAGCAAGGTGATATAATAATAGTTGTAGTGCTGATAGTAGTTCTGTAGTAGCTCTATAGCTTTTGAGGTCCATATGATCATCTATCGGCTTCTGAGTACGAAAGCAGGGATAAACAAGCCATCCAGACGATATGATAGGCGGCCATGCCACCAACAAGCACTGGTGCCATTTGCATCCGTAACAGGAAATGGAAGACCGGGGAGATCCTGGTCGCTGGGCGAGCGCTGGGCGCTTAATTGAGCTTCAACGCTGCATGGCATGGCAAGGATTGCAGACGAACAAGAAAGCTCGGGTCTTGGGTTTTTTTTATTTGTTCGATTTTCTTGGTATCTTTTATGGTCGAAGGTTGAGCTTTTGGCAAAAGGCTTGTTGGCTCTATAAACCGGGTAGGGACTCAGAATCCGCACACAGAAAACGAATAAAACAACACAGCGTCTTACCGATAGGCACGTTTTAAGTGGTGATTTGGGAATAGCAACGCATCGGATGGTTGACAGCAAGGCTGCAACTTGGAGCTTTGAAAACCTATGAATATACGTAGAGTGCACGAGGCTGTGATAATCTGTCTTCGCAAAAGTGGGTTAATCCAGAAAACTTGCCTTGCTATGGATAAACAAAAAAGGGAAAGAGTGAATATTTCCGCAGGTAGATCTAAGTAGCCTTGTTGTTTTTTTGTCTTTCTTCCAACGCATAGCCAATCAGGTAGATAATTGGCCGTAATATCCGGTTTGTGATGAACTCGAATCATGCCCAGATATCATGTGTATCGCTGTTTCTCATTGCTCTACAATAGACGTTCCAACACTGCCCATAAGGCGAGATGACCTCTTGATGGACTCTTGCTTGATTTCACCATACACAGAAAACCCAACTATAGACTACAAAAAAACAAGGCCTCGAGAACCGGTCGCAGGAGACTTGATGCAGCCCATGCTATTCTTGGGGCTGATACACAATGGCCAGACTATCACTAGCACTAAGTTAGTGTCAGTCGTACATCATCACATCACACACACATCATATCACAAGGCGAGACACCCGGCAAACGACAACGCCGCCATCTAAAAAGCAATCAAATACTAACTAGCACTCTAGCAAGAGCAAGAGCGGCAGCACGTCTTGATCCATCGCCCACCCTATCCCCGCTAATGGAAAATCAATACTTTGGCCTCTCTTCCCTCTTCCTCGTCTCGTCTTGTCTCAGCTCGAGTTTCCGTTTCTCTGTATAGTATCACCAAGGCTCAAGTCTTCTTCGCTTGGCACAGTGAGTCGTCATCTTCTTTTTGGGGCCAACGATCAACCACATTTGTCGTCGTTCTAACATTGAAACTTGGACAGGTTCATGAGGGTCCGACCAAGATCGGTTCCGTTACTGCCATAGGCTCGTTTACGGGCCTGCATAAGAAGCTTCTAGTTGGTTTTGATGTTCCGCTGGAAAACCAGGCTTGATCCTCAATGCGACTGTTGTGTATTGTGGTCGTAAGCAGGTTGGTCTGGTGTACTGTCAGTCATATGCAGAAGCGGATATTCTCGATATGATGATATTTTGAGCTTGTTGAGCAGCGCAGGTTGAAGTCTTCTGCTTATGATACAGGCTACTTATTATCAAAGACTCTTCCGTATATGCCCAATATAGCCATTGTTAGCCATTGCTAGCAACTGACAAGAAAAAAGCGTCCCACTCTTTTCCTTCTGTCCAACCAGGAGGGGCTCCACCTTCCCCCTTCCAAAATAATCTAGCCAAGCAGAACCGTCAACGAAGCGCCGAACTGTTAAATTTGTGGGTCTTGTTTGGCGGTGCTGGGCTCTAGATTGGTCAGGGGCAAGGTGATGAGATCCGACGAGGATGTGGATCTGGCCAATCAGAAGTGAGTGTTTTGCAGGCCCAGAAAGGAAACGAAGTTAAGAAACAACTCTGTTGATGCAACAAAGCATCGACATTAGATTGATATTTCTCAAGTCATGTGCCGTTTTTATTCTTGTAATTGTAAATCAGTAGGGGCAGCTGTCAAGATCCTTCTATAGCTTCTTATTTTTCTCATTCTTTTCTGCTCTTATTTGATCGATCTCTGTCTAACGTCATCTTTGGCGGTACAGACAAAAGCCATTCAGTCAGTACTCCCATTTCCATGTACCTAGTATACTATTTGTATTATAAAGGCCGGGCCCTTTAAAAAGGATTCCTGCGGGACAATCATCTGCAATGTCCAGTAAGCAATGTAGAAGCCCGTCATGCAGCTGTAGATTACTACGTAGTCAGCATGCATATAATGAAGAATTATTAGTTTGCTTAGTGGAAGCCAGACAAACATGTTCATACCAGATGTAGTAGAGAGCAGCAATTATTTAAGATGATCATATCTTAAGCCTTCATTACTCACTAAGAGCAAACGACTCCAAATTCCGGTATACGAAGTACGGTAGCCGTGTGAATATCAATGGAGCCAACACTCAAGTCAAATTCATGGTGTTTAGTCTAGTTTAGTCTTTTCTGTCCGGACTATCAGAACCCTCGAAAAACCAGACTGTGCTGAGAAGAGTTCTAGCGTCGGAGGTATCTGGTCTCCGACGAGACGGCGATGTCGGCACAGAGACGGTCATCATCTACGAGCTGCCCCTCGAAAGAGGCAAAGGCGGTATTGGAAATGACTTGGTTAAATAAAACTAATTGCAAAGCACACAGGACAAGCATTTAATGCCTTTCATGCAACACGTTGCTTAATTAAAATAGCATTTTCACCTCAAAAGGTGCCACTACCAGAAGATGCAAGTTATTGTATCGTTGTATTGTATATAGTAAATCGTCTACTGGATTCACGGAGATTATACAGCGCTGGATTGGCTACCGGACATATATCGTAGATACCCGTAAGTTAGCTACACAAGCTTCTGGTATACGAAGCACAAAATGTCCCCTTATATCCTAAGACTTGTTTATTTTTTTACTCATTACTCGATTAGAAGTGAACTGTGACAACCTAAAACTTGTTGTATGCGTGCACAAATATAAAACGAAAGAAAACCAGATAAATAGTTAAGAAAACCAGAGCGCAATACAACAACAAAAGCCCAAATCAGCCACACATTGGCCACCATCATCCCTCACCGTAATTCTGCCCTCAGAAAGAGGCGCCAGGGGAGTTGTAATTGTATATATATTTAACATCTACTGGGCGCCAGGGGAAGCATAGCGATTATTGAAAGATAAGTTAGGGTTATATACCCTGCTTTATGTCTTCATACATAAGATCTTTTAAGGCACAAATTTAATATTGAGAACAAGCCTTCATAGCTCAGTTGGCAGAGCGCGACACTAGTAATGTCGAGGTCAGCGGTTCAAATCCGCTTGAAGGCATTTACTTTTATGCCCGTTCATTGTACGTCGAAATGTTTTCTTTTATTACTTTTTCATGACGCTATTTTTTGAAATTTTATATTGATCATGTGATTTTGATTGTGTTGCTGCATTTTTGGGTTTAAACTCTAACAACAAAGCATTATCCCTTATTTATTTACGGACAGATGCTAGGGTTATTAACCCTGATATACTGGTGTTACCTAGCATTTCCACTAGGCAGAATAATATATAACATC
>LXKZ01000472.1:0-13973 GCA_001856765.1 Endoconidiophora polonica
TGTTCTGGGTTATGGTAACATAATCGAGTCGGTCATCGAAGGGGGGTGCCTTAGCAGGAGGCTTTAAAGCTCTGTCCAGTAACCAATCTGGCGTCGTTTGATTGCGTAGCAATGTAGGTAGACGTTAAATACACACACACACACTGGAGGTTTATATTGATTGATTGATTGATTGATGTTATATATTATTCTGCCTTTGCGTGGTTCAGAGTCTGCATTAGGCAGTCCGAGATCTAAAAGACTAAGTACATTTGAGAGACTGGAGGTTTATTTGATTAGTGAGGTTATCCTGCTTGGCCCATATGATATAGTAGAAGCAAAGTACATGAACTCGTAATAGTTTTTTTTTTAACTCATTACTCGATTAGAAATTAACTATGACGAGACTTCTCGTCATAGTTGGTAGCGTCATAGAACACATGAAAGGTACGTCGCAATAATGACTGTTTAATTTTTACTTGAGAAATAGATTGACTCAATAACATGAGGGCACAATGCGATTTTACAATAAATACAAACGCCAGTTCCCATAATATCCAGTAGTAAATACACAGCGAAGATAATAAGACGAAAAGAAGAACGACATTTCAGAAAGGCAACCAAAAAAAACATACTTTTCTTTCTTCATAGCAGAAGAAGAAACAAAAAGAATCAACCGACACAAAACGACCACAGGTAGGCTGAAGAAAAAAGCGGCTTTATTTTCCTTCTTGTTACTTTTTGTTCTCCACTCTCCCTCTAGTTAGTCATCTCAACATCCTCATCCTGCTTGCTGGCCTGCTTGGCCTTGAAAGCAAGAACCCACGCCTTAGCCTTGGCCATGACCTTCTCTCTACCAGCCGCATCTGATCTCGCCTCCCAGTCCGCCCAGCGCTCGAACCATTTCTGGGCCGGTACGGGCTTCAGGCCCTTAACACGTGTGCGGCGCTCGAACAAGTCGCGGATAGCCTGGACATCAACCTTGTCGTCCGACTTCTCTGATACCAAAACAGCGTGTGCCAGCTCCAGATCGAGCAGCTGGCTCCATAGATCACCCTTGCGCGGGTACTGGTCGAGGATGCTAGCGAAAAAGGTCCGGCCACGCTCTACATCGCCGTTGACGGAGCGGAACTCTAGTGCGGCAAACTTGACAGTCAACGGTAGATGCGCCTTGGTGTCCTTGACGGACTGCAGCGCACGGCTGAGAAGGGCGCGCGCCTTGTCCGCGCGGTTCTGGGTCGAGTGAAGGAAATGCGCATAGTTGATCCACACATCGGGAGTGGTCGCACCAAACTTCTTGGTCATGGCCTCGAAGAGAGCCTCGGCTTGGTCAAATCGCTGTGTCTGGATGTAAACTGAAGCGACACGTGAGTGCACCTCCCTTTCATCGTTGTACTGACAGGCACGCTTGAATACCTCATCGAGGCGGTCTTTGGTGCCAAACTCGGCCTCCAAGTTGATATATCCCAGCCAGACGTTGAGCTTAGCAGTCTCCTCGCGGATGTTGATAGTCTTGATAGCACGCTCAGCAATATCACGGGCCTTGGTCATGTCTCCTAGTTGTAGAGGAAGGGACATGTACTCTAGCCACAGATCAGAGTCATCAGGACTCTCTAACAAAAGTTTTTCGTAGTCAGCGGCAGTCTTAGGACCGTTGACATCAAGTGAGGCAGTCTTATCAACCTGAATAGCAGACTTCTTGATCTTGTTCTTGGATTTATATGTCAAGTTGTTGCCATCAGAGTCAGACTCGGCATCGGATTGCGCGAAGGGATCAGCAGTCCAGTCGTACTTCTTGCCAGACTTATTGGTAGCACTAATATCTTCATCGCTTTCGTCATCTTCCTCCTCCTTATCCTCATCTTCAGCCTCTAGATCGTCCTCATCATCAAAGTCCTCTTGAACCTTGAGAGATACACCACCCATTTCAACATCTTCGACATCAGACTCTTCATTCTCGAAGTAGGAGGCCTTCAGACCGAAATTAATGTGCTTCTTGGCCAGGTTAACGCTCAAGACTTTGATCTTAACGCGATCACCTTCGCTGTAAAGCTTACGAGCATCAGCGACTGGTTGCTCAGCCATCTCACTGCGGTGGCACAGACCACGAACACGATCAGCATTCTCAACCTCAATGAAAGCGCCGTACTCTTCAACCTTGCGAACAAAACCGGTAAGGACCATGTCCTTCTTAACCTCATGCCATTGCTTAGCAGGAGTATAGTTGGCAGTCAGGGCAGAGTCCTTGAGACTGAGCTCAATGCGCTCGCCCTCGGAATCGACTGAGATCACACGACCCTTGACCAGTTTGTCAACTTGGTACGAGGCCTTCCAGTCTTTGACATACTTGTCAGATAAATTGCTGATCTTGACGCGACCTGTGGCATTTCCGCCGAGTAAGACGAAGAGACCAGAGTCAGCAACGCTCTTGATGAAGCCACGGACGACGTCGCCTGGCTTAACCTGCTTGATTGAAGATATCTCTTTGTCTACAACAGCAGACGAAGAGCCCACAACACGCGAAGCACGAGCTGAAAGACGTATACGCTTGTTGGAGCGGTCCATGCTAACAACTGAAACTCTGACCAAGTCGTTCTTCTTGAACGACTGGGGGCGAGCCTGGTCGAAATTATCGTTTAGATCAGGTAAGTGAATGGGTCCAGAGACTTCTTCACTGAGCTTAACAAGAAGCTGGCGGTCAGACACCTTTGTAACACGGCCAGCTAAGACAGCATCAGTCTGTAGGGAATCCCAGGTGATTTCTTTGCGTTCGGCTTCAGATCGCACAGAAAGAATAAGGAGCTTGCGCTCAGTATCAACGCTGACAACATTGACCATGAGAGCCATACCGATGGGGAAGTTAGCACGGATATCACCTAGGAGGGTGATATCATCGCTCAAGTCGATAGCAGCAATGCGACCACGGACATTAGGAGACAAGCTAACCCACACGCCGTGGTTGTCGGTGTTGTTGATGAACGACAGGTGCTTAGCGCCAACCTTGATATCGTCAAACGACAACTGGGAAGGCTTCTTGGCGGAGAGATCGAAAGGACGAGCAGTCAGCTCAAGGACTTGATGGGCCTTGTAACGGTGAGATATGGGAAGGTAACTGTGGTTGCGGGCATCGTGGACGCCTAAAACACGCACAGGAATGACTTCGCCCTTGGTGATTTTTGAAAGAGGAGCCTTGATGTTGGCGATGTCAGAGATAGAGTTATATAGTTGGGAAACATCAACACGACCTTGCAGATCAGAGCATTCGACAATCTGAACATTGGCTTGAGTAGCCTTAACAGAAACAACTTTGGCATTGAGAGTGGTTCCGAAGCCAAATTCGCCCTTGATGCCTTCAAAAGTGGGCATGGCGGAGTCAACCTTGGACTTCTGTTCAGTCTTGGTGCCCTCAAGAACAACAACTGGACGGCCTTGATCGGGATTGACGGTGACAACCTCGACAGTCACGGATTGCTGAAGCTCAAAACCAAAGTTGGGCTCCTCACGAATGTCAGCGGGCATACGCGACTTGGGAAGGAGGGCAGTAACCTTGCAGGCAAAATGAATGAAAACAGCAGTCGCTGTGATGTGACCAACAAAACCGGCCAGAACATCGCCAACCTTGATTTCAGTAACATCTTGAGCCAGCTTGTTCTCCTTGGCAGCAGCAACTAAACTAGGCTTATGAGTTAAAGTTATGGCACGGCGGTGGTCATGTTTCTCCAGAACAATAAGCTCAGAGATAGTCTGGCCAACGTGCATCTTTTTAAGAATACTACGGTTCTTAGAGCTGGTCTTATCGCTAAGGTGGCCAAGAGGCAAGAATGCCTTCAGGCCAGAGTCAGTGAGCTCAAGAACAGCCATATCCTCGGCCTTTTCCATGACTTTGCCGTTAACAGATTCGCCAATTTTCAGGTTCTTGAGAGCAGATTGCTTCTCGACACCAAAGGCGGATGGGTCGCGACAGGAGACTACCAAGCGGCGCTTTTCGGGATCGGAATCCAAGATGTGAACACTAACGACTTGGCCGACGCGAAAGTGCTCGCTGGGATCTCTGATAAGCGCCTCAGACATCTGAGAAACAGGTAAGAAACCACGCAGAGAACCATAGAACTGGATGAAAGCCCCGTTTGATAGTAACTTAACGATTGTACCGGGAACACGTAGGCCAACAGTGGCTTGGACAAATGTCGAGATGATAGGCGCATCAGAGTTGAGCAAAGTTTTCTTCAAAGTGAGCTTTAACTTGCGAGTATTGAAGTCGAGAGATAGGACACGAGCCTTGAGAGACAGTCCTTGGCGGAATTTCTTCTCTGGGTGCTGTAGTTCGACATCGGCAAGATGCTTGACATTGATGAAACCGACGATACCAGGACTAATTTTGGCGACGACTCCGGTAACACCATCGGGGCCAATAGGCACATTTTCGACAGTGCAGTTGACAATGGCACCTAACGGGACATCCTCGAGGCGTAGGTATTGACGGGAAAGAACGTTAGGTTGGAGAGAAAGCTGGAATATTCCGTCCATAGCATTATAGCCAGTAACACGAGCTTTGTGTATGGAATCTAGCTTATACGCGCCACTACTCTCAAATAGAGAGTCGACCTTTTCATCGGCAACAGCGGAAATGTGAACGAAGCCACGGAATCCAGAGCGGCCCATATCGACGAAAAGACCCATCTCAGTCTCCACGTGCTTGACAGTAACTTCCTCAATAAATGAAGAGATGGGAACAGTTTTGGTAGGCGCAGCACCGCCAATTTTCTTAGACTCTAGTGAAACGATATGAGAAAGTAGCGATACACCAACTTTCTGGGCTGATGTTGTGGAGAAGTTGCAGATTACTCTAGCCTTAGCCTTAGAACCAACCTTATACTTGTTTTCCAGGTTGACAGACAAAGGGCCAACACCCGAGTGGATTAGATCAGCAGTGGCATCAAGCGAGCCAATGATCTTACCGTAGACGCCACCCCAAGTAGTACCTTCAATAAGAAGGTCAACTACTGTGCCGGGAAGGAACGTATTGATAGTGGTAGCTTCGTAAGGGGTGTTCTTGGGAGAAGAGATTTTGGAGATCTGTGTAGTGAGCTGCGCAACTTTTCCGGTCTTCCCGATTACTTGGCAGAAAAAAATGGCACCAGGCTGAAGGCGGTCCTCGGGGATGGTCTTGTCTAGCTCCTTGCGAGGCAAGAATCCGCGGACCTCTTGGCCAGAAAAGCCCAGATCCATTACGCAACCCTTCTCTTCAACACTGACAACGGACGCCATTACCATGGAGTTAGTGACAAGATCGGCCGTTGTCAACCCGGTGTTGCAGTCTGATGGTCTTAGTGAAAGGTCGATGTGACGGCGACTCTTTCCAGAGCCATCATTGGTCGACAAAACAGCGGCACGGACGTATTGGCCAACGCTGAACAGCTGGTGTAAATCGACATCAGTAGTGAGATCTGTCTCATCGTTGTTTTCGTCGTTGTTCTCGTCATCAGAAGTCCCGGCAGAGGCTTGTAGTCTCTGGGTGAGAGTGTCTGAGATGTAGGTGATAGCGACTGTTCCAGTAAGGTTGTTCGGGAGGTCGAGGATAAGTGAGAGTGGCCTGACCTCACTAATCTGGGCAAGTACAAGGTTACCCTTGACGACTTTCTATAAGGAAGATAATGATTAGAATAAACCCATTGCAGATCCATGAGTGCACCGAAAAATGCCTACCTTGAAGTTTAAGCCTTCAACCTTGACAGCGTTCTCATCTTTTTGTAATTTATCATGGCCCTTCTTGGGGCGAGTTTTCGTCTTCTTAAGCAGTTCTTTCTTAGGTGCAGACTCTGCGAGCTCGTCTTCTCTCAGGGCATCAGCTCTAGCCTCAAGGCCAATCTTCTTTTGCTCGAGAGGCGTCAAGATACTAGAGCCACCACGAGGAAACATAGGCTCCTCCTCGCGAAGAGAGCTGAGGATAGACTTAGTGGGGGCAGCGACAACACCGCCAGCATAGTCTTTGAAGGCATCGGGCTTCTTTCCGGCTGCTGTCGAAGGCACTGAAGATGCGGCGCCATTGCGCTTCTTAGTCTGAGGAGATTTGGAAGTCTTCGCAGACTTGGCCGGAGGATTGGCGCCGGGTGCCTCTTTACGCTTGAGGGCACTCATTATTGGATTTATGCGCAAAAAAAACAATGTAAATGGAAGGAAAGACAGAAAGCCTCAACACGGATGACCAGCAAAATCAGGTCTCGGCCGGTTTTCGGTTCGACACTTGGTGCGATGATGGAGAATAATTGCAAAAAAAAAGAAGGGAATTGTTCACATATCCTTTTTCTTTGTTTTTGTCCTTTTTGCAATTAGTTCTATGCTTAGCTGACAGTAGGTGCCAAAACTTTTTTTCTGGGACCCTCCAAGATAAGATAAGCTATTATTAACCGACATTCATCCGACGTCAACAATCATATAGGTAACCCTACTTCAGAACGCATATCCAGAAAGAAAATACATCTTGTAATCCTAGCTACTTCAACATTTTGTCACATATGGTCTTCCAGATTGACTAAGTTTCTTGATCTTAGGTTACTTTCTAATAACTCGTAAGTGTATAATGAGGGGCTTTTAGCAAAAGATATAATTTCTTATAAGTAACGTCGTTACATTATCAGTAGCGTTGTCTCTTTAGTTATATATACTATGTAAATATTAGAAGGAAGGAAGAAGAAAAAATAGAGATCCATAGTAAGTCCGCGGAAGTGATATCTATCTAGCCATAGCCAACGTAGTATTATTGACACTTAAGGACATATATATACACAGTGGGATACATTTAGATTATGTTCTTATAGTGTCAAGTTATTTAGTTACCCCTGCAAATCATGATCAAAAGATAGTAAACCCACGATTTTCATCTTCGTGACACAAGCCTTCCTAACTAGATAGTTAACACTAACTAGTTACTATAACATAGAGACAACTATCTCGATGGATAAAATGGCCAACAAACCTATTATTTAGAAAACTGTATGCATCTGCTTAATATCTTACGCTGTGATTCCTAACATTGGCCATGATTTTATGCTCAACCGAAGCCGAAGACATGGTAGAAGAATAAGTGCTTATGGCTGAAAAACTAAGGAAGATGGGTTAAGAATGATTTCCAGAATAGAGACCATAATAATACACTGGTTTGTTAAGTGAAGGAAAGCAACATAATCACTAAGAAGCCTTCCAACTACTACTATTGACATAGTTCAAACACTTGTTAGATGAAGAGCTGTATAGATAAGATTTGTAGGGAGGCCACATTGTCTTTGTTCTGTTCTGGTCCCTAGTGCCTTTACTGTGCGCCATCCACTCTCACATCTCAATACCCGAGGGCAGATATGAAGGTGCCGGCTACCATCCTCAGTCACCTACTCTACACCCTCTCCAACTCAATTGCTGAACTCTTTACAATGCTTGCCTTAGTCAAGGAAGACACCGTGTACGCCAGTGCAGGTCGTATGATTTCTCTACAGATGGTTCTAGATATCTCCCAGTTTCTCCATTGCGTACCCTACTATTGTGATGAAAGTTCTGGTGTGCAGACTCATCTTATCCTACAAAAACCCTAACGTGGAAGCAGGTTCTTGTTGTTTGGACATAGAATTGGCAGTGATAACGCTATCTCCTGCCTTTGCGATACTATCAGCGGCACCATCGAAAAGCTAAATTGTCAAATAAGTATCCGTTTCTTCGCGGGGCTATACGACGCACGGCAGATACCTAGAGATGGCCTAACTTTAATCTTCCCCCAGAGTCACGTCTTGAACTAGCTCATTGTATTCTTTCAAACAATAGCAATGATAATACTAATAATTTTTAGTTATATGTTAGTCTAATCTCTGCCTCAGTAAGACTTACCTATCTTCGTTTTTATGTTTCTTTCTGGGTCTGGTGGGAACTCTTGCTAAGCAGCATTACAGAGTAGTCCGCTTCTTGTCTTTACTCCTCATTGCTGTCTGTCGTCGTAAAACCTAGTAGCACCGAAAGCTCAGGCTATAGCTTTAAGGAGCAACGATAGTCGGGAAATGAATCCAAAATGCCTACTAGCTTCCAAATAACAGGTGTCTTACTACAAAATTTATTCCGAGAAAGCCGTTGATTGGAACAACAATAGGGCATCTACGTATCATTGTCGATGACAAAGTCCTGCTACCTAGACTGTGTCCCACTTAACTAAATTACCTATGAAAATATACCCATGGATATCTATTCACGCCGGGAATAGCTACTAGTAGTTGCAACTTTAAATAGGGGAAACCCCACCAAAGGCTGGGCTCCCTACTAGTCTTCTAGGCCTTCCGCAGATACGAACATCTTCAATAGCTTCTTTTTCCCTCCTCCCTCTTCTGGGCTAGACTATGTTTTTTATCACATTTTTATTAACAGGTTATTTGACTGCTTGTTTCTACATTATTAAACTAGGCGGCTAGCCTGTGCCTTGAGAATTAGAGATGCAGTAAGGGTTAGATGTAACTAATGCAATTAGGGTCTTTCGCTGATTACCATAAGAGGCACATATCCTTGTACTTTTCTTATGTCCTTGCTGCGCTGATACCGACACTCCACTAATTGCGGCTCAGTAATAGCTACTATTAACTACCAGAGTTTGCATCAGTATCTTTGAGTGAAGCCAAAGCCGCCGCAAAGTGCTCTACAGTCGCCGTCTCGCAATCAGCAGCCCATGACATCATAGTATAGCAGACGGCTCTCCTCCCTCTCATATTCCTACCCTCATTATCTGTACCATCGTCCCAGAGCTACTAGATAGGTCAAATCACCCACGCTACAGAATGTCCGCCGTCCTTATCGTCAAGGTCACTTCCCTGGCCGCTGCCATCAGCGCCTTTTCCAATCTACTCGCGCAGTGGATCTCAGCCTCACAGGAAAACAAGTCTCTAGTCATCAACTGGATTGCTGTGTTCCAGTTTGTCGTTTTTGCACTGCTAAATACCCCGCCCAATCTTCTTTGGTAAGTGGGCTATCCCTTGTGTCCCTCTTTCGTGACATGTACAATCAGTTCTGTCACTAACACTAAGTAGGCAAAATTGGCTAGAGGAGGCATTTCCCTCCTACCATCCTATTCAGTTAACATCCAAGTCCACAGAGCAAGACTCCAGCCGCAATGTCACCACCACTACTACTTCACCAATCAAACCCAAGTTGAATGTTCGCCACACCATAATCAAGTTCCTTCTTGACCAAACTGTCGGCGCCATAGTCAACACCTTGCTCTTCTCATTAGCCATGGGCGCTCTTCAAGCTTCCATGACGCCATTGCCTCATGAGCTCAACGATCTTCCTGTGCTACCAACTGCTAAAACCAGCCTGCAATATCTTACACAGACTTACGCTGTTGATACCGCGCGCGTTGACTGGTCACAGCTGTGGGGTTCAGCGCTGGAAGAGCTCTGGCCCATCATACAGGCCGGCTGGACACTATGGCCATTGGTCAGTCTAGTAAATTTCTCTGTCGTAGAAAGCGTAGAAATACGTAATCTAATCGGCAACTTGGCCGGTGTAGCTTGGGGCGTGTATATGAGCTTGTTAGCCGCAAATCATTGATCGTACCGTACGTAGTAAGTACAACCCGTAACCCGGCCGTTGCAAAAATTACATTGGTAGTCATTGCCGGAATGTCTAAAGCTTATCTTGGCTCTCGTTACACTGTGCTATTTTATGAGGCCAACTTATATGATTGTATATCAATTTCATAAATACAAATCACGTTTATGTGTTTCTCTGTTCTCCGATGGCATCAGTAATATCGTGTACTATATCTCCATGTCACTGCCACCAAAACTTATCCATAACAAATCATGCCATAGTATCGACTCTACTTTCCACTATCTACTTGGGAAATAAAGCCGTTCTTGTCATATATGAGTAATACATCTCAGCCGTACTACCGCATCACAAACTTGTACTGCCCCTCCAATAGATCACGTACTAAAACATCAAGACATGGTGCTGTCAACAACGATGATGTCAAGATGGGATGACAAATCTCTCAATTACATGTTCCATAATATGCAACAAATGTCACGCCTCTTAGTCAAATAATAACAATTTGAAGTAAGAGAAAATGAAAAGGAAGCCTTGAACCAAGCATACACGCCATCGTCATCATGTCATCTAGTCTATATATTAGTTGTCTGCATACTGTACGCGCTAGTCAGCATAGGCACAATCCAACTTTCACGACCAACTTACGGGGGGAGGGGGTTCTTCTCGACAAGGCCGTCCACGCCACAGTCATATCTAGGCTAGGATGTTGGGGCTCATTTTTTTTCAGAGGCGGTCTAGAATATCTTACTCTCCACGCAACTCACTCCCAGTATTCAGCAAGACTAGGCTTTGACGCAACTTAATAAAGCTCTCAAAGATCCGCTTTCCGTTTTCTGCCAACATCTGGATATTCAGGGAATCGCAAGATGAAAGTATGACGTACAATCATATATATGCTTGCTCTTTATTATGCGCGGCTGCATCAAACCCAAGAAAAAAGGAAGGCAAATCGTTATTGTCAAAGTTCCAGAACTGGGCCTACACTAGGATGAAGTTAGCAAGAGGTAAATATATCCGTCTTGCTCCCGGCCTTCTCCATCATTATTGCTAGGTTTCTCTCTCTCCCTACCCTTCCCTTGTTATTTCGAAGGGGGGTTCGATATATCATAGGGCTGGCCTAGCAGCAACCAAATCGCCTTCTAGACAATTTGCTACTATGTTTCGCTGTTCTTTTTCTTGTTCAATCTCTTTCGCCTCCCTGAATTTGCTGGTTTGTTTTGGTTGTTGTTAAGGTATCTTGTTCTTTTTCTTTCTTCTTTCTTGTAAGCGAAAGGGAGAAGGATAATTTGAAAATAATACAAGCATCGGACAGTTCTAGTGGAAACAAAGTGGCTGAGGCTGACAGACACGTTAGGCAGACTCATTGCTCGTCCTGCCAGCAGGCAGAGAGTGAAGAACAAAAGAAAAGAGAGTGGTCATGATAGACTTTCCTAACATTGTCAAAGTTCATTTCTAATAGAGTAATAAGTTTTGGAAAAAAAGAAAAAAAAGGACGAAAACGTTTCATTCCATATCATGGTCTTCTTATTTCTACGGTAGAACGTGAAACTCACCCTTACTATCAACTGTGTATAGAGTCAAGCTTGGCCAGCCCACGCTAGCTATATTTGACATATATTTTCTAGTGCTGCATCGAATTACAACCCATTGATCTGCACTCAAGACACCACTTTCTTTTCTAAGAAAATCAGTTTTACTCTTTGCTTTATTGTCGATCCTCGGAATATTGCTTAGATATCGATAATAACGGTATATCAGACTTGGCGATTTGTATATAATCTCCTCGATGATGATAAATCCCTTCTACGAACGTACAGTCTATATGTGTAAACTCAACACAGTACAAAACAGCTAATGATAGCATATGATGCATTTATGATGTGAGAAACATGGCCTGGCATTCACGATTCGACACTTTATGTTTGTTTGTCCGAGGGGGGGATTATCTAAGGTCGGTTTTCACCGTTTGAGCGTTGCTGTGTTTCGTCTTGGTCTTCTATATTCTTAGTTAAATTGATCTATGTACAATACGTATCTATCCTGCCTATCTTTCTCACCATTCTTAGAAGCATGCCAAGCGGATTATAGAATGTATGAGAATAAGCTATCTAATTAGACGCTGTCTAGTGTCATTTTAGTAATGCAAATACAGCTTCCAGCCCCCCTTCTTTGTTCCTAGTCGTTATTTTCATCTCTATGCTAGAAATTGGTAAAATAATTCGATATTTGGTAGCCAAGCAAGCATCTAGACTTGATCTATGAAACTGCAGTACAATTCCCACACGATAGGTTTATAGTCAAGAAAATGAAATGAAATGGATAGAAAGCTTTTAAAAAAAGAGAGCTTAGACTCTTTCCGATAGTCCCCGCCTATTAGGCAGACGTTACAGATGAAAAAGTCAAAGCATGCAAATATATACGCACATAGCATGCCCGAATCAGCTTGAGGGGTTGGCTTTAGAAGACAACAAGATAATACAAGATAATGAAGGGCTTCAACCTAAAGTGAAATATCATAAATTAGAATTACTAACAGCTTTGTTTGCAGTTATTTGGTCACTTTATTTGGGCTACTTCTTCTGGTTTCTAAAAGGGGGAATTTGACATGCATTTAGATCTCGATATATAAGAACAAGCAAAAGAATCAGAGGCGAATAAAAGAGCAAAAGCTAATCTCACTGTTAACTAATATACAGAATGTTCTCCCAGGGTCATAGAAAACAATTGTAGTATTGGTTCAGTGTCACTCTAGCGTAGCATCTCCTAAAGCAACCAGAATAGCGCCACAAAATCTGCTAAAATGCCAGCACATGTATTTCTCTTGCTATGACAGTCATTTAATAGCTAGTTACCACTACAAAGTCAAATATGACTTATATATATAAATATATGTGTGTATATAAAACAGGACAGTTACAGCTAGAAGCTAAGGCCCGGCCAATATAGAATTTTTTGTACTGACACGCACGCGCATAGTTAACAACCAATATCGACGGAGCTGGGCTTATATATGTACAATATTAAGCGTCTATACCCCATCGATATATGATAGATCAGAGTGTTCTATATTTCCGATTCAATAAAACCAGTCCTTCAGACTCTCCAAGCATTTAGCGCCGGACAGATCACAGCGGGATGAAATGTATACGTAATTTAAAATCTGTATGTGGTTCGTGTCCTACGTTTTATAGTTGCAAGTAGTGGTAGTTAACTAGTAGCATTTATACATAAGTATGTTCGGATTATATATCATTTACCGTAGCAGAAGTAACGGAAGCGAACGAAGAAACTAAATGTCAACTCTCTTTCGCCTCATCCAACAGCAGAAGCGATAGTGCTAGTAACACCTTATGTATGTGTATGTCTGTGTATATTTCAACGTCTACCTACATTGCTACGCAATTAAACGACGCCAGATTGGTTACTAGACAGAGCTTTAAAGCCGTCAGCTAAGGCTCCCCCTCTTAGAGTAGAAGCTCGATTATCTTTCCATAACCCAGAGCAATGAAAACCTCAATAAAGTGATCTTCAAAATTCTGTTGAGCTCGCATCTAAGGTTCGTAGCACAACGCTAGTAACACTTTATCATTTATGAATAAATATCTAAGTCGCCTACATCTTTGAGTTACAGAAGTCCCTGCTAGGCACAGAAGCAGATGAGATAGCGGGCAAGAAGAAACTGCACACGTCGGTTCTGCCTCTTCGATTCCTCTCAGACTCGCCAATAGGAATATCCCACCACTAGTTGTATGTCTAAAGCGGTGATTTGGTTTTGTGTTTTTAGTATTTGCTTTCTTTTGGGTATGTATAACAATACACGTTTATCGTTTCGTGTTGTTTCCCCATAGTAGGACACGTCGCGAGATCTGCGGCATGATGACGATGATGATTTCATATTTTATTCTGCCTTTGCGCAGTTCAAGATCGGCATTAGGCAGATCTACAGCATATGATGAATGTAACTTGTATGTATGCCAATATATGCAGTGATTTATCAACGTCCAATTAGATTTCTTCTGGAAAAATCCGCTTATATTGATAAGATGGATATACTGGATATAATGGATATAATGTAGCGAAAGACTTAGCGAGTAATACGTATCTTGGCAGAGAAATATTTTTGAGAGTCTATAGTCACATATATGTTATACGAATGATGATGATGGTGCATTTTATCTAGTTCCACATAAGGCGGAGCACTCTACCACCTAAAATCAGCATCAAGTAGTAGGTCAAGTAGGCCAAGTAATAAAAGGAAAAGGATCTTTTATTCGATAATCATATTCAGTTTCTTGAGCTACGAAGATACGTAGGTCTGGTAATGTTTTGAGACCCCAAATAAGATATTGATATTGATATTAGTCAGCAGACCCTATATAGTTCGGCTTGTTAGATTGATTGATTGATTTTTA
>LXKZ01000473.1:1555-35347 GCA_001856765.1 Endoconidiophora polonica
GGTATGTTTTTGCAAAACTTTCCGTGATGAAAACTTGATCAAGCTCTATGTATAAATATTGTTGGATTCTGCTCTCCTTTGTCAGTTGAATCTTGCTTCTTCAAGTTTATCATCAATCACAAACACTCTTTCTTTATCTTTTCCTTTGACAACACTTTGTCACTCTAGTTTCAATCTAGCTCTGCAGTTATTGTCATTCACTATTCTTGCCACTATACATATTGCGTGTGCCCTAGTGGTTATTTACAGTTGTTCCCTGTTCCCTAGTGGCCACTGTGATTTTAGTAGGCAACTATTCTTTATTATATTTTTTTTGTACTCATTGTTTATTGTTTAGTTGTTAGTTCCTTGTCGTCTTAGTAAGTTGTGTGCTGCCTTTCCATATTATGTTCTATTCTGGGCTCCACACCATTAGAACCTCCCTCTCCCTTTGCTGATAGGATTATTGCCATTCCTGACGCACGTTCGTAATACTACATCACCAGTCTCTAGGAGGCTCTCTTTCTGGAGAATCTCTCCCCAAATGCGTGTTGGAGAAAATTTTCGCAGTCATGCTTGGATGGCGGCTCCACTAGACTGGTGTTTGGGTCCACCCTTTTTCTGTTTACTTTTTATTTGAGGGAGGGGCTATTTAGGGTTTGGATGTGGAGGTCGCTAAAAACCTGTTTACTACTGTTTGTCGGCCACTGCTGGCGCTGCTTTAAGTATGCTAGCTTCTTGCTGTAAGTCTTCAAAATCTTCCTTAGCTGCATTCATGGCCATCCACCTCTAGCCAACTCTGCAACTATTCGCTAGTTCCCCGCGGGCGTACTCCGCTTCTTCGGCGTTCTAGTAACTGTCCCACCGAGCTTAATCTTATTCCTAGGTAGGCACAGAATACTACATGCAATGAGGATTCTTGCTACGATACAGATAAATATAGTTACACAGAGAACTCCTTTATGTAAGTACTCTGTGTAACTATGTTGATCTGGATCGTTACAAGCATCCTCTTCGTGTGTATTGTCTTATGCCTACCTAGAAATGATGACCCTGTTAGCTGCATTCATGGCCAACTGCATGCTAACTCTGCTAACTACTCATTGGTTCCCCACGAGCGTACCCCCCCTCTTCGGCGTTCTAGAAACTGTCCCATCGCATTTTATCTGACAGCGTAGACGATGGTCATGTGTACTGGGGTGACATGCATGATAAGGTTTGTTCTATTACTCGTGTATTGTTCTCCGTGGCGGCTTCAACAGGGATTATGATAGTGGCCTGTGAATACTTGTTCGTAGTCGTTTTAGAAGAAATGCTAATAATAATGATACTCTAGAGTTAGATAACAGCTGTCATACTAAATGCTAACGTACATGATAGCTGTGAGTGTGAATTAGCCGTCATTGACGATGATGAGAACGATGCCGACAACGAAAGCAGCAACCCCTCCAGCAGCGGCTCGGGCTTGAGTCATGACCAGGACAGTTACTTCCGGGTTGCAAAGGTCACTACTGACCTCCTGCTCCCCGGGCTCTGCCCACTAGGGTAGGAGATACGCCTTGATAACATCCCTCAGGCACATTTAGCTTCTTCAGAACTCGGACTG
Source organism: Endoconidiophora polonica (assembly GCA_001856765.1). NCBI lineage: Eukaryota > Fungi > Ascomycota > Sordariomycetes > Microascales > Ceratocystidaceae > Endoconidiophora > Endoconidiophora polonica. The sequence goes on from LXKZ01000473.1 coordinate 3,141, forward strand.
CTTAGTGCCGATGCTGATACACGCAGTGGTAGTATGAATAATGAATTAATTGATCATCAATCAATTATGTGAGAGGGAGAACTGCTCTCGTGAGCGAGAGCAGTAGCTATCTAAATCAAAGATGTGTTGGAGGGGGAGGCTAAACCTAGAGAGGCCGTTTAAGACACATCAGATGCTGCTTTTCGAAGTAAGCAACGATCACTGCTGGCCTCCTGACCCCATAGTTTTATTCACGTAACTAGGCAATATACCATGATCAGATCTCTTGATTATAAGATAATGAATCACAGACACATGTCCACATTGTATCATAATTTAGAAACAGTATAGTAGACCAACATGGTCCTAACCACCATAAAGTAGTAAATAAACAAAAACAAACCACCTTCGTCGTGATATCATAGTTGACTGAAAGCAACTGAACCCTCCAATATAGAACCTGAAGCATCAAAGACACAGAAACTACATTGACACAAACTTCCAACCATAAACGCAAACTCACACATTTGAACTGCTTTCATAACACTTGCTTTCTGACATCTCTAGGCGCTTGAAGAACACAGAGCTTCTAAAACTTGCTATGCTCGGCCTCCGGAAGATTTCAAAGCTACTGCTATCTCTGCTTGTCCCCTGTTCGTTATCGCTTAAAGATCCGCTACCCGAAACGCGGCTACTCCCAGACTCGACAAGATATCGTTCCTGGTGAATCTTGCGGCGGATCTTCTTGTACAGCTTTGCCAGCGTCTTTTTGGCGTCCCGCAACACGTGGGTTAAGAAGCTTTCATTATACGCCGGCCATTCGTATAGAAGCACGCGGCCCGGCCATGTCATGAGTAGGTTGTAGTGAGATGATTGAAAGGTAGCGTCGCCAATCGACACTAGGAAGTAGCGCACCTTGTCTTCTTCCCAGCAAAAGTAATCATTGCGCGGGCCTTCAGCAACAACTCGGATGGTCTGGCTTGTATGCCCGGTGCCAAAGAGGAAGTAGCTAGACTCAGCATATGTAGAGTCTTGGCAAGAGGATACGGTCTTGGAAGAAAGCACCGATGAGTAGGAGGAGAAGGAGCGTTTAATGTGACGGCAGATCACGGGCAGGATATTGCCCCAGAAATCAAACGACAGCAATAGTGCGTCTCCGACTAGACTAGCCTGCAGAACATCGAGGTCAACTTCCTTGAAGCCCCCCGGAGTTTGGAGAATAAAGGTATCATAATCTGTTTTGCAGTGGATCTTGAGCCTTTTCTTAGCAAACTGGTATTAGAAAGATGTTAGTACTAGAAGGGGATATATAGTAGTGTACTTTTGTTAGTACTAACATCTTTCTTCTGAGTCGTGATCATCTGCTCAGAAGAAACTGATTCTCTTGAGCACAACGAGTAAGAAGATGCACGACTCATGATATGAATATAATCTTGCGTATATAGTCGTAAGCATATATGTTGTCTGCTGTAAAGGTGGAAGAGACACCGAGGGAGAAAGTATAGATATCAAAGTAAGACTTGAGCTCAAGGCTTGACAGAAAGGAAGCACCCACTTTATGATAGTAAAGGTTGACAGTTATTAGGATATAAGAAGACGATAGACAGTCTATGATGGGAAAGATGAAGATAATCGAGACCTCTTTCAGACGTCCAAAATCCGGGCCATTGGCAACCTTTTAAGCAAAAGCAACAGTGTTCCAAGGGATAGTTCCACATGACTCTTCTTTAGATATACAACAAATGTCCTATCTGCGTAGCCGGGTTCCTTGTAATATCTTGTGTGTATATATGTCTATGGACTTACAACACCAGATAGTTCCTTTTCCTAGACGTGACTATGTCCTCCGGCCTCGCCGGATAAAGATGTTACAAATCAAAAAAAAAAGAAAAGGAGACCAATCTCTTTTGTAAAAAGCTAGCATGATCCTGACAGATAGGCTTTGATAGAAAAGAAAAAATTCCACCGGATGTCTCATAATCCAGATATCTAGCTAGATATAATCCCTTGCTTGCTGCGGGAGAAGAAGTCTAGGAAGTCCTCTCCAGACACGCACTAAAAGAGGATGAAAAAAAAGGAAATACTGGCTATTATATTATGACTTAACGTAGCTGTAAGACTTGCAGAATCGAGATCCAAGTCTGGCGATTAACGAGATAATGTGCATTCAGCAGCATCGCATTTTGATTATTATTTGCCTTTCTTTGTTGTTTGAGGAATTTATCTCCTTTCTCTGCTAGTAGTTAGTTAGTTCACTTTTATCTGTTCTTGGACAGTTCGATTCAGTGTCTTTAGACAAGAAGAATATTTTCTATCCTCCTGTATCTCTACTTAGTTTCAGCTAGACGGCTCAAGGCGAAGATGATCGTAGTAGCTGCTTTATTACAACTTTTCCGTAGAATCCATAATTTCACAGCCTCTTTGTTCTCAAGCCTGAGCCCGTCAAAAAACGATATAGTCTTACTAATACTTTCTCTTCCGGTCATGTCATATAAAATAGCTTCTGTTTAGGTGAACCTTGGGCAATGACGCTGACGGCTCGTGTAAACTTGATACTGTTTCCAGCTAGCCCTTCTTTCAGATACAGTACTTTATATCATCTGTCCAGGGCGTACGCTTTTTTTTCTATAGTTCGGGTCATGCCTCTTGAACCGCAAGATCTTGTTAGACAGATGGGATTGCCTCGACGAATATACAAGAACTGATAAGATACGTGGTGAAAGAAAGAAGCCCTTCTACTATCATTACTACTAGTTATTGAGGGATATATATCTTTGTTTAGTCTACGAATAGAGGGGTTTCTCCCACCCGAAGCTGAGGTCGTCTCAGAGAAGCCAGTGTCCTCCGCTTTGAGGGGATGCAAGAAAAGAAGACCAAAGCAATCTGCGTAAGTGGGGACTAGCTTATACTATGTATAGTAGAGAAAGAGCGCAAGCTTTCCTATAGGAAAATATCCCTTGCAGTTAGTAACGCAACTATATAGTTAGCCGCTGTTAGCTTTAACTCTGGTTTCGCATATGCGATTCAGTGCTGTTTTCTTGATTCTTGTTTGTGTCTCTAGCGGAGTGTTTCAGTATAAACATCAATTATTATGAGATATGCATAACTAGCTAGCCGCTAGCCAGCTATATAGCCCGGGTTTACTTTTATTTCTCCTTGCATCTATTTGTAAGCGGATAGTGAGTTGGTGGGGTTTGGACAGTCCGCAGAAACAAACTACAAGGACAGGGCTGACTACGGCAGAAATCGTAGATTCTCGATTTCAGTGGTTATTCTCTTTGCTTTTCTTTTCTCTCCCTCGAGCTAGAAGAAATATCCGTGCCGTGTTAGTTACCTCTTTTCTAGATAGTACTTAACAAGTAACCAAACGACTCCCTTTGGCACCACCAAGGGGGGCCACCCAAGAAGGAAGATGTCTTGATTAGCCAGTTCCAGTAGGATCATAGCCTTTTAGTTTGATTAGATCCAATCCGGTCTTAGTAAATATCCTCAGTTATTTATAAAGTACAGCTGATATTCTCTTTACAATGGAGAAGCCAAAATATGACCTATAATTGAGTCGTAAATTTCATCATGCAAAGGCCTGCGGCATCAATACATTCAAGCCTCTAAGCGCAGCACTGTTACTTGCATGATATCATGCACGTCTATACGCATAAATTAACGCCCCTCAAAGGGCAAAAGACAATGCCATCTAGTTTCCTTCCCTTTCTTCTTCTCTCGTCTAGGGACTATAGTCATGTTGGTATACCGGCAATATCAGTAACTTGAGCTTTTTCTTGTCTTTCTTTCCACGTGTCTTTGACCAGTCTATCAGAATTCGGTTATTCAATCTACCTGTCTGTTTGTCTATTTGTAAGTCAACGAATATATCAAGTTTTCTAGGCTTTGGCAGAGTTGGAATATGTCAATCAGAAACAGTTCCATTTGACAGACTTGTCAAATCCCCCTCAGCTAGATTTCATTAGTAGTCTTTCTACTTCCTAAGGCCGCTGTTTATATGAGAAGGAATTCGTCAGACAGTTAGTTTCTTTGAGAATCTCAGATACATAGTAGTTAATATTTAAAGGTGTCTATTAGTGCTTATACAATGTAGTTGTATCCCATACAGCGTTCTACAAGTGCTAAAGGCGTCTGCCTTTGGGCGAGCCATATGGGCCGTCCCGCTATTATTTCTATAAGTACGTACATATTTAATCAGTGCCTTCTATCGCTATCAACTGCTTCACTGTGATTACCGCCTAGATTAATCTTAAACTTCAAAAATCATCCTTGTGGGATACTAGAACACCCTTCAAGGCGCCTCCGATAGTTAGTTCTCTAGATCTTAAGGTTACTGTAGTTAACTTGTTAGAACTTCTGGTTCAAAAAAGGACTACTCCTATCTGTAGGTACACATCAGCTAGATCAGCACTCCGGTATGGTCCGTCCTCCTTTTTTGCCTCTGAAAGGTATAAAAGAGACTGCTCTACTACTCATTATGTATGAAATTGCCGCGCCAAGCGGTCTGTAATGTGAAGTCACAGACTATAGGATTATCTTGCCATCACGGAACTCATAGATAAATTCTACCGCGCAGCACAATACAGGGTGCCAACACAGGTTGAACAATATGGTACGGGGCGTACGGTTAGCTAAAACCCCGCCATCTCCAGGTTTAGCTCCAGCTCAAAACTTTAGCACTCGGGTCTAGTCCGTGCTATTGTCTTTGGTTCCAAGAGCTTGCTTACACCCATGTAGTAGAGTCTCGTTTTGTTTTGTAATGACACAGGTAGGAGGATGAATTGTGGCAAAAGTCAGACTTACTGGGAGCCGATACGCAGTCAATGATCATCGCCAAGATAAGTCGACGATCAACGGTGAACAAGTCGCATCCAGTGGCCGGTCTGCCTTGTACTTTTCGTCTCGCTTCTTCCCCCGTTGTTTGCTGACAAGCGCATATCACACACGACAATTGACAAAAGTTAGCTCCAGGCAGAAGTAGACTAGATCATAGCGATACATGCATACGCACAGTACATATAGCGCACGTACGGAGAGAATCTTCCTTCTCTTGCTGCCACCCTCCATGCAGGCTAATGTGACGAGACTTGCATGGCTGGGCTAGCTGAATTTCTGCAAGGGCTAGTCCAGACGCTGCGCTATATCGGCCGTCTGATAGTTGGGAAGGGGAGGGGGGGAGAGACAAGAGGAGTAAGAAAAGAAGAGTATGAGTGATGAATAGAAGTGCAGACCAATGGAAATAATGAAGAGTGTGAGGGGGGCGTTGTTTGAGTTATCTTTACAAGTTATCTGTCTATCTATATGGTTCTTCAGCTATGAGTATACTAACGTACATCAGATGCCAATGTATCATATGCAGTTTATGTTCAGCATTATCCCGTTCTTCCGACTATCTACACAGCTTAACATATCACCATGAAGATGTACCGTCTGTCGTACGCCTACGACTCCAGAAAAGACCGCATATATACACACGCCCCCTCATATATTTCCTACCCAGTACTGTCTATCCATTCGCTCGTGATGGCATGTGATCAAGTGCAGCATCGGATTTCAAGCCTTCACCCCAGGAACTGTGACTTAGTTGGGCTTTTATTATCTTTTTTTATATAATTGACTTGTTTTTCTCTGAGCACACAGAAAGGAAACTCAAATCATGCCGCAAGGACACTCCGGAGATATCCAACGGCCATGATTCCAGTTCCTCGTGTAGTGTCCTATCGATACTACTGATGTCATCATAATAGAGCCATCCTACTTCTATTGTTTACGTCACTATGAATATAGAAGAATGTAGTAGACAAAGAGATCATACGTGATTCTACCACCGCAACTCACTCCGTCAGGAAGACGGACAATAACACAAGCGAGCGAGAATTTGCTCTTCTTAACACCACGCGGATTGCCTCGTTACTTTCTGATTCCTGCAAATCTTCCTCTCTCGTCTCTCGTCTCCCGTCTTATCTTTATTTTTTGCCCTTTTTTTTTCTATTTGTTGAAATACGCATCACGGCCATCCCGTTAATCTTGTCATAAGTCGTCTTCTTTCTCTATTGGAATGCGTTGATCAAGCTGTTGGTTCATATCAACAATTATTTACTAGCTGGTAGTATGGCCAGATATGTGACGGCTTTCGCTTGGCTTGCGTTCTAGATAGCATGTTGTGGGCATGATTTTACAACCAGATTTACCGAATAGGGTACTTGGTGATCATGACAGTTGGAACTAGTCGAAGGCCATCACCCCGTTGTCTATATTATCGGCAATATCGAGCTTCATGTATAGTGGCAAAAATGGTTTGTAGGCTTCTGTAAAAAATAGACTCCTGCTTTATAGGTTACAAACTAGATCTTTCAAGACTCACTGAAGCTGATACTCCAGCCAACTTCTCATCTTCGACATTTTCATATTTAAATTTCTTTCTCTTAGTTTCCTCTCTTATTAATTGCTTAGTCCAAGCCCTATCCGCCACTGTAACTCTCTAACCTAGACTCGTTCGGTTGCTCTGATTAAAGTTCCGATGTTCAGCTACAGGCTTTATTTGAAGCTAGCGGACAATGTTACCGGATCGACTCTTTTCCGGAGAGCCCAAGGCTAGCATCATTAGTAGCACTACTAATAATCGTACTCATAGAGCCAATAGGAACTTGGTTCAGTTATGCCAGTTCATGGTTAGCTAGAATCAGCTTACTATATGAGATGGATTGAAAACATATGCAAAGTAATAAGTTCTATATTAGCAAGTCCCTTTGTATTCCTCTTTGTTATCTTCTGTATGATCCTATTGTCCAAGGCAGTAGTAGTATTTGGAATATCCGATCATGAGAGCATGGATGGTATACTTTAGTATCTATACTACACCCCTCTTCCAAACACCCTGAATTCTAGTCATGTAGGGTATCTTTTACCTTATCTCCCTTTTGAGAATATCTAACTGCACAGTTCACGTTTGAAAAAAAAAAAAAAAAAGGCTAGCCATGCTTGCAACAAGCTGATGATGCTTGGCCTGATCCACATGTAAATTTGAGCAGGGCTATCTATTTCTCAATCTCTTCTCTGGTAAGCTTCATCGGGGTGGGCCACTATATATGGCAGGATGAAGAAATGAATATTGGGCTTGACATGCACCTATCCTGAATTCTGTATCTTGCTAGTTTGAAAAAAAAAAAAAAAAAAGATTAAGTATAGGAAGATAAGGACGCGCGTGGACTTGAAGATGCAACATTTACTAGCACTATATATGCCTAACAGGGAGAAAAGACTTGGCTTGGAGTTAATCATCTATTGATTTTCGCCCATGTCGTCGAGATTTCTAGAGGCACACAACCCAACTGACAAGCAAACCTTGAATAAACCATGATATGGCCGGAATGACTAAGGGAGGGGGGGGGCGTCTTATTGAGATCGCCATTTCTTTACGGTAACAAATGCCATTAAACCTGAAGTATAATTAGGTGAAAACCCTAGAAGCACGACAATAAAAGCAGCTGTCACTTGGCCTTGAACCTAGCTGAAATCTAGCTGTGAATGATCAACGTCAAATGGAAGAAGGACGAATTGTGATATTATTCCACTAGTCATATGAAAAGCCCAAGGCTTGATAGTAACATCATGATATCAGCAAGGCGACCTGGTATAGGCATGAGTGAAGAGAAGATGAAACTTGATTCTCACTTAGTCACCTGACCTTGGGCTATCATAGCTTGGCCTTGTACGTGAGTTATGAGAGGTGTATATTCAAGGAGTGAAGAGTAGGCAACGCAAGGAAGGAAAAGAAGTGACTAGTAAAGGCTTTGGGCAGACAGCGCTGGAAGTGAAGAAATATCAGTAACTTTCCATGTGAATTCACTGAGAGCGAAATAATAAATTCCCGAATAGAAGGATGAAACAGTTAGGCTAAAGTAAATGGTACATATCCCCCTTCTATTGACAAGTACTGATATTATTCCATATGAATCACATCATTTACTCACCCTCATCTTATTATACAGAATACTTCATGTTCGGGTTATAGGTATAGCTACACCATGTTAAACGTAAGATCGGCAACTCTTTCACCAATTTCCTTCCTCTTCCTAGCACACAAAGATAGCATGAGCCAGCTCCAAGATTCCCCCTTACCCATTTTCCCTGACATTCAGCTAGTCCTCCCTAACAATAAAGAACTTATAGCTCTATAACCAGCTCTGATTAGGCAAGAATCGCCGCTGCTTGCTTCGTTCTTTGGTTGCCTTAAAGTCCCTCAAATCCAAGTCGAGTAAATGGCTTGTTTGTGGTACAGGCATAGCTTAGAAAGATTTGACAGGTCGCTTTTCACTGGATTGGGGCACACCGAGATTTTACGTTAAGAAAGATCACCAAGTAGTAAATTCAGATTAGCAAACCCAAGTACTTTCCTTTCGTTCCTCCGGGATTTATTATCATATTTCATCTTCTTTTTTGTGGTATTATGCTGAGACAATGACCTAAGATCGATTCGCCAGCATCAACACCATCTTGCATCGCTCTTGGGGTTCTATATCGTTATACTTCAACACGTATACAGCTTGAACATGGCAAACAACCCAATTTTTATACTGTTGCGTAGCGCAACAAATGGCTAACTTGTTGATATGTACTTCATAGATAGCTATATAAAAATATAAAGACGAATATGTTATGGCTAGAGTCACTATTGCCCAATAAATCCTGGATACTTAAAAACCCCCCTCTCTGTTCCGTAACCCTCACTATGCCTTTTCTTCGTGCTACAAGGGATTATGCTAACCCTAATCTAGCTACTATTGACATCGTTGTATAATCCACGAGGTTCGCTCAATCAAGATATGCTAACTATGACCAAAATCCAACCTAGTAAACAGACCCAAACAATAAAATGGAAAAAAGAGATATTCCAGGTAACTACAAGAAAAAATAAAGAACAAAAAAACCATGCTCCATGTCCGAGAAATCAAATCCCTGTTCATAACCCCCCCCCCCCCAAAAAAAATAAGAGGTGCAACTAGTATATAAACATCTCTTGATATTGCTATTGATACCGCGTCAGCAGTTGCGGATGCTGAGAGATCTGATATGCTGTAGCTGCAGGGCTCATAATGCTCAAATATTGATACAGCTGGCTGGCCATGTTCTGGACTGTTTGGGCATGGACGGAACAGCGGAGGTCAAGGTTCTCGCAGACCTGGGTTAACAGTAGGAGTTTGTCACTAAGAGCCAAAGAGTTGATTAGTTAGTGTTAATTACTAGTCTACTTTGCTTGTGGGGTGGGGGAAGGGTTCTTTTCATTTCTGCTAAAGATTCAGCTGAGAGAAGAATTGCTTACCTGGCTTCGCCAAAAGCACAGTGTGGTCCCCAAACCTCGTGGCAGCTCTGTATATAGAGCTCGATAGTCTTCTGGGCACGAAATACGACGTCTTCCATTTTGGTTCTGTCGCCCCGGAAGTCGCCCTTAAGAGCAGCATGAATTAGCGGCTTATAGACAGCGACCTTGACATGTAGACGCCTATGTTTGGCGAGAGAATGCGCCATCTTCTCGCTGGCCCTAGCATCGCGACGCCCTCCTGGGCCGCTTGAGTTGCTGTTATCGTCAACGGTGCCGTCAGAGTGAAGCAAGCCTGCTATCTGGGTATATTTGTCGTCCAGCTCGACCTCCTGGGCGTCGATTTCGCTAAGCCGGGTCTCGTGCAACAGAGCATTGGTTAGGTCTCGTAAGGCGCGGATCTGGTCGCGGAAGATCTTGCCGAGGAACTTGGTGAAGTCGTAGTCCTCGACGAAGCCGCGACTGCACATGTACGAGTACGACGGTAGTGGTACGCGGCGGATGACGCCAAATAATGATGAGTTTGAGTTTATGGGGCTGTCACTTTTTATGTCCCTGGGTAGTGATTAAGAAGATATATTAGCAAGAACATAGAGAGTCAGGCTGCTTTTGTTCTTCGGTGAAACTTACATTTGATACATGGCAAGTGACCAGTACAGCATTATAATTTCAGTTTCTGGACTGGCACTAGCAAGATTAGAGACACCCGTTCTGCAGCAAGTTAGTAACCCTGGACCCAAACATGGGATATACGGTCTTGGATAGGCCTTACTTATTGATGAGAGACATCAGGAAATCACCAGCTTTGTGGGCTGCATGTCGCGCCGCCTCATACAGTCCAATGGACGAATAGTAGATGGATACCATGAACCACGTCTGTACCTTGAGTGTTCGCACAGTCTTGTAGGACTTGAGACCCGAAGATTGTAGTGCCGTCATAGCCTCAGCAAAGAAGGCAAAGCCAGGAATCGGCGCCCAGTCGCGATCGATCTCGGGCGAGCTGTTATCACCGATGCTACCTAGGCCACGACTAGCTGCGTGAATAGCACTGGAAAGCACTCCGCGCTGGGTCTCGACGACAGAACCGATGGCCACGATGAGCAGATACAGCACCATCTCGGGAGCTTGAGCGTCAAACACAGCCTCGTACTCTTCACGCCGGCCCGAAGCATACAGTCGCGCCAAAATCGATGAATACCGCTCCGACAGGCTGAGAACACGCTCAGGTGAGATCAGCGGGTACTGTGTGATGGTTGAGTTAACAAACTCGCCCAAGTAGCCGCGGATAATATTGAATTCCTGCAGATGTGTGGACAGGAACGGCATCTGCATGTCCGAGATTCCCGGGAACAGCTCGGTGGACCCGGCGGCCTCGGCATACTTGACGGCTGCCAGGGGAACGCTGCCTAGCGGGAAGGTTGGGTGGCTAGAGAGCAGCGAGGTGCGCCATTTGGGCTGGGCTGATGCGGATGACGAGGCTGAAGAAGTTGATGGGGCAGCTGTGGCAGGAGATGCCGAGGAGTATCTGGTCGTGTGTATCGCCTGGATACAGCACTGTATGGCGCTCTGAAGCCACGTTAGCTCTCCAAAGGTCTTGTGGAAGGCCAGCGGCCCGTCTTGGGCCATGAAGCCCTGATGTTGCAGCTCTAGGCCATCGTCGAGGCTCGATGGCGCGCACAGAATCTGGTATTGGCAGCAGGTATGGCAGCGGGGTACATTAGCTTCACATGGAAGCCCCCGTGAAAGGCAATAGCTACAGGATAGATAGTCCTGCTGATGGGAGTTTATAGTTAGTATAGCTGGAGATGTCTGCAGATGTATCGATTCTTTCTTACCTGGTTCATGATTATATAAGAGAAGAAAAGGGAGAAGAATAGAAAGATATTGCTTAAGTTTTTCTTTTTTTTTTTTTTTTTAGAAATAGAGGCAGGGCGAGAGGTGTGGGGTGGCAGTTGACCAGAACGAAAAACGACACAAACAATCAACTTTGGAAGCGACTGGCTAGGTTATGAATGCATGCAGAGAGTAAGTAGAACGTGAGGCCAAAGAAGCTAGCTTGACAGATAGGTTGTATATACTGATAGTCTGGGAAAGCAAAGGCAACAGAAAGAATGCGGTCGCCGTCTTGTTATATATATATTCTTTGTTATATAGTAGAGAGTAAGCTATCGAGGTTGTTCTTCAATCTAGCCTGTCTAATAACGAACCATCACAATGATTTAGCTCCAAAAAGAGTATATATTTCAAAATTAACTAGTTTAATATGTAACGAAAAAAGACTGAAAATTAAAGGCACGCCCATATCATTGTTTCATTGTTGAGAAACAATAAAAGTAAAAGAAAGACAAACAGCGTAAATGTGTCGTGTTCTAAAGAAAATATGCCAGAAAATGGGAAATTATATTACAAAAAAGACAAATATTGCTCCCAAGCACGCACAACCTGCTTATCAAAGAATATATCGCATATCATTTGAAGGCCTGTCTGTCTGTCTGGATCGATGATCCAACCTACGGTATATTGAACTCTCTGACGGCAACGCTATTTGCTATTCAGTCTATCTAACCTCTTACCATTGCTCCAACAGAAAGGAAGACGCCTGATAATTCACACAACTTGTTATTGTTCTTTGACATGTTCTTACAATTTGCAAACTACGAAGAAGCACGATGTATACAGGCAAATACCCTTCATAACACGCATTATAATTGCCAGCTACTGCAGTGGAATATGCAGAGGGCATACGGTAAGCCTATTAGGACTCACAGTGCATATATATATATATATATGTGCGTTCTTTTGTGTACGATAAGGTACGCTATTTAACACGAACGTATACATCAGCACACATATCATATTCGAAAATGCATTCAGAGGGCGTATCCTCTTCTGTCCGCTTTCTCTCTACCTGCCTTTCTGTATCTCCTATCGACCTTAAAAGTCAGCTCACCACCAACATACATCACTATAATCACCGCCACACCTCTTCTGGCAACCCTCACACCCCTTTCCCCCCAAAAGAACGACTGGAAAAATTAGATATTAAATATCAAAAAATACGCCGGTCACAAATTTGAATACATGTAGCATGTCTGTCCAGTGCTGATCATTTTGTTCACAAGAGCTAAAAAAAAAAAAAACAAGTTTTATCATCAACCGTGGCGTCTCAATTTCTATCTCTCGATGGCAATACCATCTCTACTATGTACATTGTGATTTTCCAGTATTCTGGCGTTCATTTTCACTCCCCGGATTACAAAGAAGAGCAATAACTACAGCAAAGCTGGGTCATGACTTTGTAAACTGGCCTCCGAAACAAAACTCGCTATAGCCCTACATTTTGCTGCCTTCCCTTTCCTCTTATTTGTTACTTGCTTCCCACTTTCCTTTTGTTTGTGGCTTTGGATTCTTCTCGGTAACGGCACATCAGACAGGGGTTCAGATCACTTTAAGCTCTATCTCACTCACTCACTCATTAACTCGACTTATCCACTCAATATCCTGCTAACTAGACCACGAAGTCTTTGTCTGGGCTCTCCGGGAATGTTGTCTGTCAGCTGGCAAGGCTAGTAAGTACGTTTGTACGCCCTACTTTGCTACCTTACTCCGGGAATAGATGACTCCTTGATCCGTCCATCACCGTTTTGCTTGTTATGACTTGACGCTCCTCCTCCTCGAAAAAGAAGAAATGTCACCCCCACGGCATTATTCCCTTGTTGTTAGGCTGCTGTTCAATCATGTCCTTTCTTCTTGTTCTCGTTCTTAAATCCAAAAAAAAAAAAGTACTTGCGGTAATCAAAGGGCATAGGACGCTGACTTGCTTTCCGAGCAAGGTTTGGGTCATCGAGCCAACCATCTTCAAGGAGTTAAACCCTATGATTTGGCCCAAGAATATAATTTTAAAGCACTAGCAAGTAGGGAATTTGTATTTGAGCTTTGTTGTGATATGTATTTTTCAATATCTTGCTCACCAAACAGCTAATATGAGCTGCCATATCATCGTGTTGCTAACCCTAAAGATATAATACATCTCTGTTACGTCTTACAACGCTCCCTGCTATATCTCTTTGATGCTAGTAGTTGGTCTATATATTTTGAACTGTTGCTAGAACATCTTAGTGTCTGGCACGCCCGCATATATGTACGTGTGAAGATAGCATTTTCTAGCCGCAAAGAACCCAACCACTAAGCCCATCCCATCAGCTTTTCTTTTCTTTTTTTTTCTTCCAAATTCTCTCCCGACTTTGATAACAAATCCCAAAGGCAGGTAGGTATCTTACTTCGACAAGTTAGTTATATTTTCTGACGGCTTGGCTGACTCAGATCAGCGGGCTTTTGTTTCTTTCCCCCCTCCCCCCAGCTTCCAGCTTGGAGCTGAGAAGCTGTTACCAGAAATACCAGCGAAATTCGTGCTTTCAGACGGGGGAAAGGGGGGAGGAGAAGATAATCTGTTACATAAAATAGTATCTCTTTTCAGTCTTTCTTACCGGCTGAGTTTTCACTAATAGGCACAAATGTCTGTCCAAACCCCAACGACAATGTGACGTTGATTTCTATATTTGCAAAGTACACGATAGTGATTGGGCTGAACTCGGCATAATGAAAGGACAAGAGAAAAAGAGAGCATGGTTAATAATGACTAACAAGAGAACTATAGAGAAAAAAGCCCTCAGCTGGGGCCGGAAACCCTCTTGGTTGCTAATCTACAATATGTGCCATGTTCCAGCTGTCGCTAAACTAGGAAGTACTTGCTGATAGCTGCTACTCAGCACCAATCAACCTCTTTCTCCCTAAAGCTAATCATTGCCAAGGACTTTCTTTCTCTCTCTCTCTCTCTCTCATTCTTTTTCTCTTCCTCGTCAAGTAGCACATCTGAGTCTCTGTTTTCTCTTGTCCGGGCCTAGGAATTTTGTCGTTTTCGGGCTTATAGTCATACACATGGAAGATGTGAAAGATAAAATACAATAATACAATAATACAATATGTACATCCCGTAGTTGAGGGTTGCTTTTTGCACCTTATCGGCTGTAATATTATAGCTACCTGTGGGTTTTTTTCTGGTAGCTGGTTTTTTGCCCTTCTCTCTTCTGCTTGATGGTTGTATATCCCAGATTTATATTCAACCCACTCTGCTGATCAGCTTCCGCGGCGATCTACGACTCTCCCCTCGGGCCTAGCTGCGGGTGTCAAAAATCCAAAAACCACTATCGAAGCTGGACTGTACTTTTGGTTGCTTAGTGCACTTGCCGTTTGTGTGCCTTCTCCCCCCCCCCCCTTTTCTCACGTTCTTCAAAGATAGATTCACATTATCCAAGATATAACCTAGTAATATGTTGCATATATCTCATACCATTACACATATCAGTAGTAATATTAACCAACAGCATCTTTAGTAGTTTGTGCAAAGTCACACTGCAGAACCAGTAATTCTAAAGTAAGGCATCTTGCGTGATATCCACTGGAAATGTGCAGGAGAAACTTTTGCTTTGACCGTCTATATCTCCATATGCCGTATTATACTAAGTCTAGGTCGCCTCGTGGGGTGATTAAATGTAGTGGTCGATGTCATGATATCCAAATGTTTTTAGTTTATACAGCTGTATATATTAGGGTTATCGCTAGTTAACCCGTAAATAATAACTACGATCTCTCTTTGGTACCACTTGTAACAAAGTTTCAACTTTAGAACATGTTTTTCTCTTGGTCTGCCCTTAACATTGCTAGAATATAAAAAGTAAACCTTCCTGAGCCTTGCCTCCCACTGTAAGATCTCTATATGCTAAGCAACCCAACTGGCTGGCTCTTTCATCATGGATCAAAACGCAAGACCTGTTTCTTTTCTAGACTCGCTTCTTATCCTAATCAAGGTAAAAGATTGACAAACGGCAATATACTTGACGCGAGCTTTGTATGTGACTAAAGTCGGTGCCCTTTTCATGGCAGCGACTAACGGCCTTCTTGTTATTGTAATTTAAGAGAATGAAGTTTCAAGTGACTAACCGATGCCGCTGTGGATCTCTCTCACTTAATTCAGGTGCCATTTTATCATCTGCTCGTGTAGGGGAGACAGTAGATAACATCACACACAAGAAAATCACGGCTTCAGCATTCTCTTGCCTTTTAAATAGTACTAGCACTGATATAGAAGGAGTTTCAACTCTGCTCCAGGTGTATCGCAAGTAGAAAGAACTATATCAGATATAAGATATAAGCCGGAGCTACACCATCACTATCCCGGAATGAAATTGTGAAGGAGGGGGCATCGACCTATGATATCACTCGCTATCGACTCTTTTTTTGTATAAGACTTTCAGCTAGCAACGACCACCCGATATCAAAAAAACGGAATGATTGCAGTTACTATTCACACAGTGAGTAGGATATCTAGCTTGTTAACTAGGCTAGGCTAGTCCAGCCAAACTGGGCTTACAGTAAGAAATGTTAATCTAACGGCTTGGCTTGGCTAGCTGTTTTTTTGGTGGTTTTTATTTTGTATTTTTACAGCCCACCTGAGCAGCACATCAGCTACTTTTGCAGTCTTTGGCTGTTGCACAGATCTAGAGCTGATTTGACGTCTTGTTTGTGTAGGTGGGCTTTGGAATAGAATTCTTGGCTCTTATTTTGTGTTATAAGGTCCTGTAAGAGAAAACAATGGCGTAGAGCAATTAGAAGAATAGAAAAGCCCCTACAGGCAGAAAAAAATACATTGATTAGTGTCTGCGGGATCTTTGCCTTAGGCTGTCTGGCTTTATTTTTCTTTTCTTTTCAGCTCCTTTGGTCTTCGGCAAGGTGATATCATGAAAGCAAACCACTATAAGTTGTACATTTCTTCGCATCAATCTTGGTTGCACTTAAAAGGCCGGGCCGTCAGATCCCCCGAGAAGAAGAAAAATAAGGCTATTTTATCCTTTAGAGCCTGAGCCATGATGAATGATACATTTATCATTGGGTTAATATGCTGAGTAAATATAGAAAGTTTGGCCTAGTTGCTCTACTTGCTGTATTTCGACTAGATATTCTTCTGCGTGATGCTGCTTTTAGTTATTCAGCTTTCAAATGCTTCACACCCACTTCTCAAATGTCTTTAGTTGTTTGTCTTCCCCCCCCCCCCTTAGCCCCTTATTAGCAGCTGTCGGCGATTTGTTGCTTGCTACGTATTCCACAGTGCTGTTTCATTACTAAACACCGATCTCTGTAGTTGGCGGCCATATTGTTAACTTGGAACCAATTATCTACTGGCCTGAATCATCATTCTAGTGTGTCAACTATGTACATAAAGAAAGTATTATTTCGTTTCTTTCTCAACATAGGAAAGGTGGTATCCTATATAATCCTCCTCCCTATTGTTAGCCATTTACTTGCACGTTAGCCCCAAGGCTGACCATGGCCATGGCTTCAGCAGAGAAGGGATCACGTAAGATAATAGGCAATTTTACCACTACTACTATTAACCTGAACATCGTGGACGAGACAAATCCGCGAACCACACTCCGGGCCGGGTATCTGGTTCCGTAGCCGCTTGCTCTTTCTTTTTTTTAAAAAAAAACACGGCAGCTGGCTGTACCAGCAACAATAAACAGTAAGAAGAACCTGTGGCAAAGTTACACACCACTAAGGTTATATTAGACACCTGCCCAGCATGCACGAGAAGCAGACGGGAAGACATTCAAGACATATGACAGTAGTTACTGACAGATTCAGCAGCTTTGACAAAGACACGCATATTGCACATATACGCAGGCAGGCAAGACAGCCTTTGATGAAAATGACTTTGATAGAATTGATAGAAAAAAAGAGGTCATATTTGCAGTAGGAACTATCATCGTGCGACCTTTGCTACTAACTAAATTGTAGACTTTCCGCCAAGAAGCAAACGTACTGTATAGCACTGCATCAATCAAAGGAAAAACTATAGCATGTCTTGGTCTATGCGCCTCAGTGCTGCGAGTGGCCCAGACAGTAACATGGCCAAGCACCCATCCATCATAAGATACTGCGCGCTCTATATCATGCTATTGTCAGCTTAACATTGACAGAAGATTGCGGAGTCTATGCATAACATTCCATCGCTTGATGCTTCTCATGCCCCAGAATAGGTATATCTGGCATGCCATCGCGATAGGGACAATATCTGCGAACGTGGCACCTACACCAGCTAGAGCGGCGCGGGGGGCTAGATTGTTTAGTCCTGTTCAGCTCTTTCGCAGTAGCATATCTCTGCTTGGGCTTTAGATGCCGCTTTCGAACAAAATGACACGATACTTAGGTAGACATGCAATACCGGTAGTAGGGAAGCTGCATTGACTGGCATGATGACGTGCAATAATTGCCCTGGTGGTATGGTCAAGTCAGTAGCATCATCACACTATTTCTAGTGCCATTCAACTGCCAGATCTGATTGTTAGTAACAGTATCCTGTGACTTGGCCTTGAATGTCTGGTGGACTAGAGACCCCGAGATTTTAGTCTCCCTAGCTTCTATTAGCAGAGAGGCTGGCCTGCCGGATCACTCCGAGGCTGACCACCCACACCTGTATCTTTTTATCATACTGATAGAGAGAATAGACACGCATCGTGGCCTTGTTGTCTCGCAGACAACACATCCCGCCGAGATAGTTCCCGCTTTTCCTGCCTTCAAGGGAAAACGCAGCAATGTCTTATTCCCGAGTTAAGCCATAAAGGAATCCCGCTAAGACAATGGAGAAGAGCTCAATGCTCATCAATATTTCGCTCAATAGCACATGCCGAGCTGTATTTTTTATGACAGTATGGTGAGCTATCCGTATACCAAGAACAGACTATCAACGTAGCGTTGTTGGAGCATAAGGAATTTGTGTCCTTATATCAACGATACACTTCTGCCGTCAACATATATACCTCTATTGTATCTGCCTGCGGCTATCAGAAACATACGGACTGGCTCACATATCCCAGCTCAACTATCCACAAGTGTCTGACCAATGGCAACTGTCAACCGTCCACACCCCCAGCAAGAATGAAGATTTTCTGTCGCGATCTGTACCGTGGAATAGGGCGGGGTAGGCCCTAAGGAAACAAACACGTTAAATGCCATAAAAAGAAATAGGCCTGTGCCTTATTAGACAAGTTAACGAGTCTTTTGGCTCGTGATGGAATGGATCAAGCTCCTCAGTCATTGACGGGGAAGAGGGGGGACATGCATATATATATATTTCTGATCTTTTTGATCAAGTCGATTCAAAGATCTAACTGCCTTCGTCATAGCTTCCTTTTGGTTGTGAGAGGATGTTATGTTTTGAAGGCTATCAACTATATCTGACATGCGATTCGAAGCTAGTGATGCTGAGATAGAGTCAAATATAGAATTACGAGCGATCACTAGACTTTGTGTTGATTTGCTATGCAAACTCTATGGCTTTAATGACGCTGTTTTTAGGGTCACATGTCAAGGCTTTGGTATATTTTCTAGTTCGTGGTTACCGTGTTAGCAACTTGGAACTTGGTAGTCTGGGAGTGCTAGAGTCTATATTGGCGTATGTCGTACTTTTATCATTTATGACTTTTTATACCTTTGGCATGTCAGCTGTCAACAAGTTTCAAAGCTTGCCGACTCATCATATGCTAGATTAGTCACTGTTCTGGAGTCTTTAAACGTCGTCATTCTCAAGAACTTGCTTAAAGACGAATTCTGAACTGTGCCAATGTTTTACATGTATAGCACACAACCTAACATAGTGTTCATAGAATGTATTGTTAGAGTACGCCCATAGTTATGTCTTTCAGCTATTTTGGATACTTGGATCTTGTCAATGCAATCCGTTCATATAAAGCATTATTGTGTTTGTTGCACGCAACTATGTGATATCTTTCTTAACCCACATCTGCTTAGGGTTTATTGTGGCACAGGTATCCACCCACCCCTGTAGCTGAAGATACTATCTTTCTCACTTGTGTACAGGTACATTGGGCGTTAAAATACACTACGCCTATTCAGGCATATAGAGCAGGGGCTTTAAATCAGCACTCTTAACAAGTCTTAGTATAAGAACATGCATTTTCTGTTAGTGCGTCCTTTCCTTTCTAAGCTAGTAAATAACAAAAATGGCATCGTGATAATCTGACTCCGGATGGCTTTTTACCCTGTACGGTTGTAACCTTTTCCTGGAAGTCTGTCCTTGATAGCTAAAATTTCTTGTTTACTCAAGCTTTTGTTTTTTTTCTCTTTTGATTATTCTCATATTCTAGCACACGTAAAACATATTTCGCCCATCATCTGTCTTTTCTTTATCAAGGAGTTTGTTATTTATACGCCATTGATTATCACCACGAGCTACTTTCTGCCCAAGTGTCACATAGCAGTATCAGTATCTTGCTCTCGCTCGGCATTAGCCCATCTCAGCTTCAAAACGTGCTCATTTTCTCTCGAGCAAACTCTATAATTACAAATTACTATCACCACTGCCAAGCTTCTTAGCTTCTTGTTTTTGGGATCCAAATAATAACCGATATCAACAACATACTTATAATCAACCAGGCTGCTGCCTTTCAACAATTTTTTATTCTATCACAGTGAGCAGATCTCTTCCCAACTCTTCCACATACGTCTTGATACCTCATTGTCTGCATCACATCACATCCTTTTTTATGTTTTATCACGATATATATTGTATTAACTTTAATTCACCATGAGTCCCATATTCTCCCGCCACAGCTCTGATACCACCACTATGGACCATATGGACATGGGCACTTCCTCTACAACGTCTACTAGCGACAGTAACATGGACATGACCTTTGTCAACTCATACACCACCGCCCTCTTCACGGCGTCCTTTGCGCCCTCTAACAAAGGCCAATACGCCGGCATCTGCATCTTCCTGATTGTACTGGCGATTATCGGTCGCCTCCTCGTCGCCGCCAGATCCAAGCTAGAGAACAAATGGCTCGAACGCGATCATAACCGCCGCTACGTTACTGTGGCCGGTAAGGCTAGCCTCGAACAGCAACTCTCAAAGGACGAGAGCGCACGGGATCTAGTGCTCTCGGAGAATGGCGTTGAGCAGAACGTTAAGGTCGTTGAACGCAAGGAGCCTATATCCCGGCCTTTTAGACTCTCAGTTGATCCTGTACGAGCCGCCATGGATACTGTCATCGCTGGAGTTGGATACCTCCTGTAAGTCTATGAACTACCTCGCTGCTGTGCTTTTGAGGCACCTCTGGCTTTATAAAACTAACTCGCTTGCTAGTATGCTTGCTGTCATGACTATGAATGTTGGCTATTTCTGCTCTGTGCTTGCTGGTATCTTCGTCGGTACGTTGATTATTGGTCGCTTCATCAGTAACGATTCTTCTTACCACTGAGTTCGTACATGATGTCCGTCCTAAATCGTCTAGACCATCTCCTTTTTTTATCTCATTAATTTCCTTCCTGGCTTGTGGCTATAGCCGCTTTTCTCACCCAAAACTTGGAATATAGTGTGCTGGCACGCTTGTTCATATATCCATCGTGCTATCTAGATAGCGTGTAGTTGATGATTTCCCACCCGAACGGGTTCTTTTTCTCCTTTTTTATATTTTTTATTGCATTTCCCCTTCTATACACTTTAGAAAAACACCTGAGGTTATTCGTTTTTTCCATCCAGAGACCTCAAAATATGAAATCCTATCTTCCTCCTAGAGTATTGAGTCTGTGTCATAGCATTATTGTAACCTTCGTAGTCTTGTTTTTACTGATAACTTGCTCTTTGTATTCATTCAGAATGTGGCATATTAATCAAAGGTACCGGTACATGAACTGGTCCGTGCATAAAACATGCTCAAACCCTCTCATCTGCATGAAGCCACATGTGGCTGTCTCACAAACCCTGTAATGATATGGCTCAGATGTGATATTAGGGTTATGATGACTCTGGTGTATGCATATTATAGTTATTTGATGGAACAAAGATTAAGATATAATGACAGCCTCTGGACTTCATTGTACTTACCAAATACTAGTTTGTAGTTTATATTACAAGCGTTTGTATCTTAATGTAGATAGAAAGTTCAACGTGAAAATCATTCCTATTCTTTTTTTCATCCAGAACCAAGCTCCTTTAGTCGGCGTCGTATAATCTCCGTAATTCCAGTAGACGTTAACTATTTACAATACAATACAATACAATATACCGAAAGGAGTCAAACAATAGCACTTTTTTTTCCAATATCAGAAGCCAAAAAAATCTTCAAACTTCATTCATTTAGGTAGTAAGCAAGATTTTTGCTTTTATCTCGAATTCTACCTTAGCTCGTGTTTTTGGTCTCTATTTCCGTGGATCTATCCAGAATCGGAGTTTCCACATTCATTTATATGCTTGCATCCGTCCTAATCAAGTTAAATAGTTGAGAAAAAATAATTGAATAGTATAACTAGGAACGGAACCTTAAAAGGAATGTGTAACTAAGTCCCTGGACAAAAGCGTTGAAGTCTTTATTAGGAAATAGATTGCATGGTAGTTAGTTATATAGTAACAACGAGGACGACAGACAAAACAGGTGTGAGGGGTGAGAGGGGCTTCAATCTCAACCGCCGCCTTGGCAAGAATTTTCATCCGGGACTAGAAACTTGCAAAAACATGAACAAATAGTCTGAGTAAACCATACAGCGGCAGACATAGACATAACACAAATATTGTTACTACTATAGATTAATTATATAGCCACACCGAAGAAAGAGATCAAAGTAGGATGTCGTTAAAACTCTTAAGACCATACGGAATATATGGTATATCTACATCTACAGTGTTTGCAAAGCGAGCTCGGTTAAAGGAAAACAGAATGAACTGAAAGAACTAGATTCGATTGAAGCGTTCATTTATCGACGGAGTCATCTCGCTTGTTCTCCTCAGAGCTAGGACTAACGGATGATTTGAGGGGTTTTTGTCTTTAAATACACTTGTACTTTCATTACGAATGCAGCCAACATCAGTAGCGAATAGTTATAGGGGTTCTCATATCGAATTATCGTTGCTTGTTCCGATACGTTTATGGCAACTGAAGTCACGACAAATGTAACATAACCTTATATACACAAATGGCACTTTTCGACGTCGTTTATACTACTTTAGCGCACAAAATTTCTAATCATATCTACGTAATTATCAAACGTGTTAATAACATGTGTTTTTTTCTTGCGCCGCTTTTATAAATATGTGCTCATTCTTCACCACCTTCACACTTTCGGGTCAGGGCATACTCAAATGATAACTATCGCTTAATAAGCAATGGATGAACAACCGAGTTCTTTACTTTTCGACTAGTCCTTCCCCATTTAACCATCTAGCTAAAATGAAGTAGACAAGGTCTTGTCAAATGGTTGTTTGATTGTGCGTGCGTGTAACCTGAGAACATGGTTCTCCCACCATGAAACAGATGCGAAATAAATAGATATCATTACGTATAGGGCTATTAGAGTTTTTATAATTATTGAAGTGATTGGATGAATTTGGACATAATGAGTGATTTGGCAATGATAGCGTTAACTAGAAAGAGAAGAGTGAGAGAGAGCGAGACGCCAGGCGGATATATGTTTGTCTAAGCTAGGTGGGTGGACAATGGATGGATTCGATAGCTTGCTTTGAGTTCATCTGTCTCTTATATATATATATATATATATATATATATATATATTCTTTTTCCTACGAGTCTTTGACTAGTAATTTATTGTTTGATTGGAGGCTAGAGAATAATTATAGATAGAGTATAGGCTTCAAATGAGGTCCACAACGGTAGTATTCAAAAATTACACAATGATAACTATAGGCGGGCACTTGTGAAGAGATCCAAGGTAGACTTCATTTCAAGGAGGATCCTTACAGGATCGGCAGAGCAATACCATTACTAAACCTTGAGTGATATATTCCTATGTGGACTATTCCGCAACTAGGTCTAGAAGCTTTAACTTCATCTCATAGTTATGCCAAAGTCACATTAGCTATATCCTCTTGATTTACAAAGAATAAATAAGGTTCATAGCTTGTGACATATGCCAAAGTACCCCCCCCTTTTCTTTCCCCACTACCCAAAATGGGGGGGGGGGGGGGGAGGTTTCTTCCTTTTTCTTATCTTGGCCCTTCCGTCTTCCATATCTTGAACAAGAATATACTTTAACCCAAAGGAGCATAACTGCAACTAACAATGAGTTCTTGATGACCAAAAAAAGTTCTTTCGGATTTCCTTTTCCAGCCAAGTGTGCAATTAAAGATTATGAATAATAATGTATGTAGTCTCATATACATTCTTGGCAATATACGTATAGATTGTATTTGGTATGCTTAGATTGAATCTGATATCTGCATAAAGTTTTTTTTGTTCACAACGTCATACTTCGAGGACTTGAATATATTCAAGGGGAGGAAGGCGTTATTATCAAAGGAAATTTTATTGGTCAATTCAAGCGAACTAGGGCAGCCTTCAAAGAAAGAGAGAAGGGGAAAAACTGAACACGACAAATGCCTCCCAATAACTAAACGGCCTCATCTGTAATGAACGGCCGATATCCCGGAATGGAAAAAAGAAACAGTGACTTCGAAATCTGCCCATCAACAACTGGCATATAGAGAAAAAAAGATGGAGAAAAAAAACCCAGAAAAAAATAAGGTATTCATTAGTGTAGCCTTCTTGTTTTCATGACTGCACCAACAGGTGTATCTTGAAAACAACAAGAAAGCATTCACAAGATACACACGGTATGAAAAGGTGAGTGGAAGAAAAGGAGAATAGTAAAACCAAACCAACTGATGAAAATCAGTTGATTCATACCACGATTCGACGAATATGACAACGTTGACAGAATGGCATAGAAGAAGATGAACGTCTTTTCCGAACATCCATTAAGACAGCGCCCATGGGAAGGATTTAGACATGAGGGGAAAAAAGAAACAAAACAGGGAAAAAATACAACAGGCGTTAAAACCATACACCACTTCACATCCTCCCAACCCAAAAAAAGCATAAACATAAACAAATATGAAGTAGAAAAAGTTGAATCAACGCCTGGGCCACCGGGTAAACGTAACAATGAAACAGAACCACGCAAGAATTATCGGACACCATCCGCCGAGGAAAGAAAAAAAAAGAAGGGCATTACCAACCCGAGGAGAAAACGGGAAGTGAAGGGAGAACAAGAGTTTGAGAGATAAAAAAACACACAAAGGACATGAGAATACTACTAGCAATCGTAGGAGATAATTGGACACGGCGCCCATCATCGCAGAGATGCCACCATACGGCTTC
The DNA here is from genome assembly GCA_001856765.1 of Endoconidiophora polonica. Lineage (NCBI taxonomy): Eukaryota > Fungi > Ascomycota > Sordariomycetes > Microascales > Ceratocystidaceae > Endoconidiophora > Endoconidiophora polonica. The sequence goes on from LXKZ01000473.1 coordinate 27,693, forward strand.
GGGTCCCTTGAAAACTTGACTTGGCCTCAGATCACTAACTCACGTATCGAGCAGCATTACGATTGGTGAGGGTGCTGGGACATCGGGGGTTGGGGAGGCATTCCATAGGGTTGCTGACTACGATGTTGTTGGCTCACGTAGTTGTTATAAGCCATGGCCTGGTTGGGATCCATGCCGGCGGGGATGGCGTAGTTGTTGGGTGGATACTGTCCCTGGGGGACAGCACGAGCCGGAGGCATATGCTGCTGAGCAGGCGACTCTTCGGGAGAATCGACTTGGTTAGAGTCGTCGCCGTTTTCAGCGCTGGGGGGCTCAGGAGCGTTTAAGCAAGCCTATATGATGGGGAAAAAAAAAAAGAAAGTCAGAATGAGAGTCCAATGGCACGACAGCCGGAGGCAATACTATTTTTCTGCCGGGGAGGGATTATAGAGCGATAAATGCATACCTGAATGAGATTTTTGCCCTCAGCCTTGGTGACAAGAGGCTGGAGCTTGGGAGTAGTGAAGGTGTACACCAAACCTGTCTCGGAAACGACTAGCAACAGAACCTGGGTTCCGGTCAAGACGGAAAGCTCATAGGCCTAGATATAACGACGAGGTTAGCGAGATGCCGTGTCGGATGCATATTTGAAGGCATGGAAGAAATAATGAAAGTGATGGATGTAAATGGCGCGGGGTATTGATAGAACAGGATAAATTGATGAATCATCGACGGGGAAGCCAGCAGTTGCAAGGTTGAACAATGAAGGCAATCTCTTGCGTTTGCAGAGGCGCCATGAACAGGTGACTAGACGGGAAGAGGCAGATGCTCAATTGGGTGGAGTAGGAAACAGGAATGGAAGTAGGAATGAATGTGTGATGTGAGACTAACCTTCTTCATTATACCGGCCTTGCGCTTCGAGAAGGTGATGTGACGACGCGACTTGTCCTTGATGAACTTGATCTCGATCTTACGACGCTCACGTCCACCCTTTTCATCATCATCGTCGTCGTCGTCGGCAGCAGCACGCGAACGCTTAACGCCGCGAGTCTCGCCACTGTTGATGGTCTGGGAATCGTCGAGCTCATTGGTAGCGGGCTGATCGTTGTGGTCGGTGATATCAGCCATTTTGAGATAAGGAAGTTGATCGCTGTTTAGGGTGCTTTTTTTTTCAATACGGCAAAAAGAGAGCGTTTTGGGATTTCAGCTGTGACTAAATTGCCGAATCTGATAAAAGCACGCGGGCTGTGAGATCAAAGAGGAAAGCTGTCGGTTTTTGGTTGTGGTGGGAAAATACAGGAATTCAGAAGGGGAAAAAATCGCAATCACAACGGATATGGAGGTTTTTAAAGGCCGGCAGAATCAGAACGGGCTCGAAAAGACTCTGGACCAATGAGAAGATTGTGGATTCGTGGGCAAATAAACAACACCGGCTATGAGGGCAGTTGCCGTAAAGAAGGGTCGTTGATGGCAATACGGACAGTAAATCCAAAAGAACAAAGGTAGAAGAAAATAGAGTATAGGCAGCGCTCTTTTTTAGAGCTTGAAGCTTAAGCAGCCACGGTTGTGAGCAAAAAGCTAGAGTTGGTTCCGCAAGAGGTGTAGTCGCGAGCGAGCTTCTTTCCAGGAAAGGATAAGTGTTCAGGTCAGGTCTAAGCCGGCCTCTTTTTGCTGTCTTTTTTGTGGTTGTGGAGGCGGACCGCAGAATTTTTGTGCAGGAGAACAGAAAGAGTAAAAAGACAGAAAGAGGAAAGACCGGGAGGGCGAGGACGCTGTGCGTATTATAGGTTTAGCGTCGTTGGTCTTGGGGGACTTTAGAAGAATAGCAAAGAGGGAAAATGGGACATGCCTACGAATCAATCTCTGGGACAGGCTGGCCGGGGGGTGGGGGCACTTGATCTTGGTTTTTTTTTTTTTTTCCTCTTCTCTTGGATGGGGTTTAGAGGCGGAATGCGAGGAATTCTGGGTGAAGTATTGAGCCAGCTGCTGGGTTTCTTAGTGCGTTTTTTTTTTTTGTTGTGGCTGGCATGTTGCGGTCACCTCCCTTGGTTGGTCTGGAAGCACTCGTGATGCAGGCTACTGGCCGTACTAATAATTACAGTACTTTCTAGTGAATAGTGCCAGCACTAGCATGTTATAGTGAGTAGTCACAGTGTAGGCTGGATATTGGCGGCGGAAATGTTAGATGCGAACACAAGCGATAAAAGCGAGCTGATTTTATTGCGGTTAAGCTGCAGCACAGGGCTCGATGGTCGATGCGAAGATTACTATTGGCTGTGGCGTGAATGGATATGGTAAGTATCGTATACTACAAATACCAGAGGGGAAAGAGAATCAACTCTAGCTTTGGCTCTGGCGTTGAGTTGAGTTGACTGGCTTCACGGCTGGCCGGTTTCGTCAATCGACCCTTTTTTTCCTCTGATGAGACATAAATCAGTGGCGTGTATGTCAGAGACTGGCGGACGAATATAAACTGTTGATACTTCGACTAACAACTAATGGTATTGACGGTAGACTCCATCTGTCCAACATCAGCAAGCTTATTTGTTTTATTAGTATACGTCTATACGAGCTGTTAAGCTATGCGCCAAAAGGCCAATCGCACAGAGAACTACAAGCCACAAAAGCACTACACTATCATATTGCTATATGTCACGCCAATTTTCGTTTGTTCGATGCTCGAATAGGGCCCTTCCGCAGAGCTGTCGTCGACTCTGTCGGCTCAACCTGGAGCGGTTTAGCGGCCCAGAAGCCCCAGATGTGGAAAAGAATGGAGCAAATCACGAAAACGGTCGCCTTCTAACCCTGCAAAGATGACGAACAAAAGGCTTCTTGGTGACAGCTGCTTGTCACCTCGACCTCGTCTTGTCGCATTGACGCCCATACCAAAGGCCATGTGAACGTTCCTGCTTCTAAATTGCACTTGTTGTACCGTTAGCTATTTCTAAAGTTGCTTCTACTAGCTTGACTTCTTGATAATGATGATGATAATGATGATAATCTATTAGTCTTAGGTAAGTAAATCATAGAAAAAACAGGGGGGGAGATTATAAGTATACGGTGAATTGGCGTCAATGAGGGAAAGATCCAGAGAAAATATAGGAATAGACAGCATTTCAAGGCACGGTGAGAATTGTTAGCCTAGCCTGTGTGGACTTTCGTTTGTTTACAGGAATGGCGAGAATAAAAATAAATAAAATGATTTATATCCAGCGCTATGGCCATCTTTTCGACTAGAAAATAATACATTAATAGATTCTATAAAATGCAACCTTTATCAAGCAACCAACCAAAAAAAAAAAAAAAAAAAACTTTTTTTTTGCCGTCATGGGAACAATTTTACCCCAGTACAGTAAGCAAGAAGCTCCAAAAGCGGCAAAAGAAAGAGAGTCTAAATCTGTCGGGAACGGAGCCAGCGGCAAGCTCACACAGCCTGTGAACAAAGACGAGAATAATAAAATAATAAAAAATCGCCAATATCAAACAACAAGTTATCACGTAGTGTTCAGCCCTGCCGACAGTCTCACCACAAGCCTTCTCATTTGAAGTAAAATAGAAATATCAACGTCGCGATACACTGGCGGCAAATCTAAGCTTGCGTGTCGTGTCTTTGTGCAGGGAAGTGTGATACATGTATATACTGGGTGCTCTCTTATTCTCCTACTATCAAGTCTCTGTTCTATCCAGTCACCATACATGATAAGCTACCATCCTCATCAAAGACGGTATATATATGCAGCTCGACAACCAGCAATCCAGAGCCAGATACTTAGTCAAGATTCAACTTCAACTCGGCGGTATAACGATAGAGTCCTTACAAATGATGCCACTCTGTCTCTCTATCTCTCTCGCTCGTTGATGACCCTCGGTTTTCGGTTCCTGTGGAGAGGGATGCTACAGCAAAACTTGTCCCCTGAACCCAGATTTGTCTGTTCATTGCATGCCCTACGCACGTTTCAATGAATCAAGCGGTAAGAAGCATAGCTTCAAGTATCCAGGAATGCCTACTTAATCAGAGATGATACTTACTTGCTGAATTAACGAGCGGCGCGCTTTGCTTGATTACAAAAAAAAAAAAAAAAACACAGAGAATATGTACAAAGAATCACTCCTCTATATAAACTTTAACAACCATCCAAAAGCAGCTACAAAAGATACCACAGCATTCTAGCATTCCATATAAAAACGAAAGTAAACCTGGAGTCAACCGAATGCAGGCGCAGGGCAGCACGGCAACAAATGAATGCTTAGATCAAACGAGACCGAAAGGATGGGTAGTTAGCTCAAGATTGAAGCCTCGGTTTCTACAATGCAACCAGTCAAATGAAGGCGAGCAATGCACTTTGTTCACATCATCTTGCTATAATCATATCTTATAAGCCCATCAGCCCTGACAAATATAAACTTGTATTTCCTATAAAAAGATTTCCTATAAAAAAGGAAGTCTCATATCAAACTAGCGACCCCATCTTCCTAAGCAATATCTTGCAAGGACGGGTTGTGACGAGATTTGAACGAAGAAGCGCGTCCTGGGGCTACTAGGGTCATGTCGCATGATGAGCAGGCGGTGAGAAGGTTCAGACAAAAGAATTAATGTGAATAAAATATTGTTGTGACGAAATAAAACAAACACAATCGTTAATATCGAGAAAGAGAGACAAATATACTGATTAGAAAGCTGCTCTTCGGGATAAGCTACTGCTTGTTCTGCTTGAGCCTACTTGTCTATATGTCAATTCATCTGCCCACTGTATATATCTTTTCTTTTTTTCTGTTCTATTTCCATCTTGAGATGCTATCGCGTGTCGATGTTGCTGTAAGTGCTCAATCGGGTATAGAACCGAAGCTTCTGCACGTTGTTCGACAGCCTTTCCCTTTCTCGTCATTTCTCTTGTTCTGTCTGAATCGGCTTCTCAATATTCCATTCTCATTTAGTATGGCCTCCCAAATTAAGGTCTAGCTTCCCACTTCCTCGTTTTTTTGTCGTGTATGACCACGAACAGACTTCAAAAACCTATTTGTACTTGGCCCGATACTTTCGTTCTCCGTGACCTTCTGCACAGGCCGGTTCAAGCGGATTTCTTAGCATCATATCCGGGCATAGTATAGTTACATCATAATAATGTGGTCAAGGCTTTTGCTTTGCTTTTCTTTTCTATGTCTTGCTTGTTCTAGTCTCTTATTCTTCTGGCCTGGGCCCCAATGAAGTCTTAGCTTAGCCTGCGGGACGTTCAATGTGAATTTTCATCCACTTGTCTAATCCTTCTATCACGACTCTTGCAGCTGAAGTTAAAATATTACGTCCGTGCTCGTTCAGCGTATATCATGAGATCTAACGGTAGATAAAGATATTCTATAACCGAAAATAGCACGCTGTATTCTTACTATGTTCTTCTCTCCCAAGATAGTCAATCTTACTCTGCTGCAACTTGTCCTGCACCTTTTAATTTGAAGTTCGTACCGGCTCATATTTGATTACTATGAAGGACTCTACAGAGAAAATAGAGAAATACTACCACAAGGGTCTCTGGCAACAGAGACACCCACATCCAACTAGGATAATATCCCTAGGCTGAACTGGACTTGGATTGAGCTTCATCCTGCAACGAACAAGGGGGAGAGCAGAAAGGAAGAAACTGCTAACTGGGGGGGGGAGGGGGAGGGGGGAAGGATCTATGAATATGGATGGATGGACATGAAGCCTGTAGGAAAAATTAGGAAAATCTGCCCTGTGCCAAATCGCCGAAGCGCCGAATGGCGCAATACTAGGCGTATTGTAATCTTCTTGAAGAGGTTCTGCGAATTAACACGGGCGACCTGGCCTCAGAACGGCAACTAACACAAGCCCAAATCGAATCTCTAGACTTACAGATTAGGATAAACTTAGGTTGAAAGAAGAACCAGCACATAAGTTAGTAAGTAAGGGAGAGTGAACCTGGAAGCTCAGGATACATAATAACTAAGAGGGAAGATCAAAGCTTATCGAAGAAGCGATCGGGTAGGAGAAAGAAGGTCGGAGTTAAGCCGCGCCAGAGTCCGGACGAGAAGAAGCCAACAAATCGCTGCATATTCGAATCAAAGCCATAGTGTTATTAGTTTGCTCTAGCAAAGTCGAATACACGGTTCAATTCTTGGTCATCTACTCTCAGAGAAGTAGACCTCGGTGTTCTTTGATTTCTTTAGTCCGATATTCATGGAGTTTCTATGTGAAGAAAGAGGGAACAGAATGAATTCCAAGCATATTTTCGGTACTGAAAGAAGATTAAAGCCTGTAGATATAACATACAATATATAACGCTTCTTATGAAGAGAAAAGACCACACCTCAAACTAGGCATGGTACGACAAACTCCTCCATTGAGCGATCACCTCTGCTGTGATTGGCCGGAGTAGTCAAAAGGAAGTAGATCAGGCTTGGGACTAGGCTGGTCTCTGAAGAAAAAAGAAAAGACCAGCTGCTACACTAGGCGGGAGATCAGATTGCAGGAGACAAATTGGATGTACTTCAGATAGTCCGAGAAGAAGCCATCTAGTTCGTTCACGTTCACTTCACATTGCGTTGTTCTCAGTAACAGACTTAAGAAATGGAAAGTGTATCATATAAAGGCTTTATCTCGCTTCAATGAGCTATGTATCCTTTTCTTATTTTCTTGCTCTCTCTTCCATCTTAGCTCGGCTGCACGAAAATCCCAATACAAGACCAAGAAGAAATACAGGATGTGACAATAAAATGAGAAATTAGGGCTTCTCTCTCTCTCTCTCTTATCAACATTTTAATAACTATACCTATGTACCAATACTTTGATTTCGTATCGCCCTCTAATATTACTGTCGAATTCCATAGGATTATCACAGGACCTTGATCCTTCATATTGCTTTAATTATTGTATTTACACAAGCACGTTGTTATATATTATTTCTTGAGTAGGTAAAGGGCATATACTACAGGTAGTAATAGCAATATCAGGCTAATGGTGTATTATACCGTGGCCAGCCACGATGTCAATAACGGCTGGCACACTATATGATGATCCTCTCAATGATTTTCTGGGCAGGCTACAACATAGCTCAACAAAACAAATGTAGACTCAAGTTCATAGAATTCAAATCTATGGTAGTAATCCCGTTATTCCCCTCAATTTTGCTACTCCTGTTATCTAGCTCCAACTGGGAATTTAACTTTCTGCTTCCGCTGTTGTACTACCGAGATACTTAAACAAGACACAACGATGCATTTGCTACATTTAATGCATCTCAGACGGTAATACAGCCCGCTTCAGTCCATTGTTACTCGGTCAGAAAAGCCTCATGAAGTCAAAGCTACACAATATTTACCATTTATGCAATCGCTGAGGAGACGCTTTCTTCTCATAGCTCTCGTGCCAGCAATCTGTAGACGCATAGCCCAACAAGTAATAAGAAGGACAAAGTATGGGCGCATGAAACTATTATGGCACACAAACTGTCCCAACGGCCTCATGACATTCATTATACCACGCCTCACAATCAGTGATCAGGTACATTCATCCCATCTAGGCCATGGCGAAAGCCTTACTGCGCTATAGTGCTGGCCGACAAAGGTTTGTGGCACTAATTTGAATGTACAGGGAACGAGCTACTACTTATCAAGTTTACACAAAAGCTATCATGGTACTGTTAATTTTCTTGTGGGGGGGG
>LXKZ01000474.1:0-15931 GCA_001856765.1 Endoconidiophora polonica
ACACACACACACACACCTTGTGGCTTGCCTTATCCTTCTAGAACAACGGACTCGAAAACTTCCTCTTTTTAGCAGCTAATACACTTGAGTTATAATACTAGTCTACCAAGTAATAGAAACACAGCCCGCCGTCGTCGTCCTCCTTTTTTTTTGGTGGAAGTGAACATCTAATCATGATTGCCATTCTTGTTTCTTTTCTCTAGATAAGAATAACAAGCATAACATTTTGCTAACAGTCCCCTATTCCGTGCTTTTATTGTTGCAAGTTGCCCCATCTCGTCTTTTATCCAAGCATCCTTTATAGGCAACGTTGTTTCTCAGCTCATGAACACCCTCCTCATCTCACCTCTATTACTCTCTTGTATTATCTGTACCTTTTTCTTTTCTTCTTATTCTTTTCCTTAGTCGAAAGAGCTGTCCTCGGTCATGGGTGTTGCCCTACTGATTTCTGTTTCCTGTTTTGAAGTTCCAGTGGCGAAGTCGCGGCAACTCAATACTTACAGAAACATTACTATAACGTTGATAGTCTCTCTTTCCCTTCTCTTTCTGTTATCTTCTTGCCTGGCTCGCATCGTCAAAGACCTGGCAAGCACTGTTCAATGCCAGGCATACCATTTGTCCCAACCTCTATCATCAAAAAAGTTCCTTTGTTCCCCCTTCCTTTTTATTTGATTCTTCTCTTAGTTATCCCAAAATCCCAGTCAAGCCTGCGAACCCATCGCACTGCCTCAATTTACCCCATCAGTCGATATCTCGCTGTTGTTTTGTTTGCCACTTTAGCGTGCATGAACCACCCAACACGTTGTTTTTTTTCTGCACTTTTACTTTTATTTTCTCTATTTCTTTCTCTTAGTAGGATATTCTTTTCATCCTCCCGTCTTGTCTCTTTTTTTCTCTGAACAATCGAAAACAAAAAGATTGTACAAACAAATATTTTTCCATCTAGCTCCTTTTCCTTCTTCATCGATTGTCGTCTTCTTCTGGCTTCTGATTCGTCCATTGCTCCTTCCGCTTTTTTCTCTCTCGCTGCCGCCGCTCTGTACTTCGTCTGTTGTTCATGGGGCTTCTAATACACAAACTAACTACTTTCTCATCGCCGCCCCGGAACTTGGTGGTGCCGTAGAGGCAAAAGAAGAGAAAAGAAAAAAAAACCCAAAGGAAACAGGCGGTCGTGGTGATTTCGTGGAAATTTGGCACTGGGCCTAACTTAAAGCGTAACTACGACTACTAATAGTGATTATATAACCAAAGCGCCTATCTTGCAACCTCCTTCCGTTTAGTCAATTGGAATCTGGCTGTTACTACTACTAGTAAGCCTTGTTGCCTCTTTCTTTGGCTGTTTTAACCGTAAGTTTTTGTTTATCATTTCCTTTATATGCTTTTGTTCTTTACTCAAGACAATGGGATGACGCTATTGAGGTTTTGACATCATTATCATTGTTGACTTTTCATCTTCAAGAGCCTTTGGCCCTTCTCCTCGTCGACCTTCTATTCGCTCATTTAGTTACTCGTTCTTGTCACTTCACTACGCCTCATTCTACGCTCGCCTGTCTTCTTCTCTGTTTTCGTCTTCGCTTGCCTATTGTCCTTCTGATATCCTTTGCTTTAACATCTGTTTCCTAATATTTTACATCTCGCAGTTCTCTTATTCCTACCTTTTTTATTTTACGATACACGATCATATTGGCCATTTCTCTCTTTTTTTTTTACTTTTTTTTTACTTTATTTTTTTTTTGATATCCAGACGACCTCCCTCATAAAAATGTAGATATCTTTTCTTAATTTTTTTTTCTTCATATCTATTCTTATTCAAACAAGCAATTCCCACGATCACATCCGTTTGCTTCTAGAGCACAAAGCTTTAGTTCGCATCACATCGCATCGATTTTAAATACGACACCATCAGAGAATCTGTGTCTCGGCACTTTTTGAGTCAAACGGAATATTCTATAAACTCAACCAGCTCTTGCCATTCTTTTAATTTATTCTCAAGAGAACACTATCTGGAGTTTCTTTCCTTAAGCTTGCCAACTACAAACTAGAACCAGTTCATCACCGCCGCTATGGCCGCTGAACTCCCGGCCGGTGACGCTTCGACGCCCGTTTCGATGCCGGATACCTGCTCTCCGACTCTTACCACCAACTCCACCCCTTCATCCCCTGCCATCTCTTCTTTCACAGTCACCTTCTCATCTATTCCTACCCAGTCCCAATCTGCAGGCATGTCCTTCTCCGCCGAATTGCCATCAAGTCTACCGGAAAACGCACCCATCCCAGTAACTACGGAATCTGTTTCGACGTATCTAGAGCCACAGATATCAAAGGACACTAAAGACTCGGAATTACCCATTCCAGCCACAACATCATCCTATCTATCTTTAGGGCCAAGTGTTGGTCTTGGCCTCAACTTTGGCTCTAACACTGACTTAGGTCTTGACTTTTCCTCCTCTTTCACCACACCATATACTACTAACCCATCAATGTCAAAATCAGACTTTACTACCAATGACGGTAGCTTTGGTCCAAGTCACGGCGGAGCTACTGGTATGAGCATGAGATCTGGCTCATATACTAGCATAGGCTTCGGATCAAATACTGGTATGGGCCCTACTGGCAGTGGAATCATGGGCATAAACTCAGGTATGAACACGGGCATAGGATTTGGATCCGATTACAGCTCCAACCCGTCCTACGGCGGTGGTTCCAGCCCTACCGGTACGGGGTTTGAATCTAATACCGGCCTCGACTACAGTTCTAATACGGGCATGGGAATGGGAAGGGGCATGAATTCTGGAATGAATACTGGCATAGGATTTGGTCAAAATACATCCGGCATGACGACGTACGGTCCTAACACCGGGCTCGACTTTGGCTCAAACACTGGCTTCGGCGGTATGGACATGCCCAGCTCTACTATGCCTGGTCCATCTACACTGTCTCCTACATCACAATCCATGAATAACCTCCAGATATCACCTGTCTTACCGTCCAATATCTCTCCAAGTCTGAGCCATAGCGGCTTAATGCAACAGAGTGGCCACCACGATCTTCCTATTCACCCATCCGACCCAATTCCCGACGCGGCCTATCCTATGAACGACTTTCGCTCCGCTCCCGGCTCTGCCGCTGGCCTTGTCGTTGGCGGCCCTCAATACGCACCTTCAGGCTCATCTTTACACCGTAATCCCTCAGAAACTAGCGACATTACCACACTCACTACTATTTCGACACAAGCGCAGGCTAGTAGTGACCGCAAAGTTGATCACCTCGCCATGCCGGGCAACGGCCTTCCACTCAATGCAGTCCCCCAAAGCGCATCTGCGGGTGCATCCGTAGTAGCAGGACCATCTTCTGAAGCCAGCGGTAGTTCCAACTCTGCGGCACCAGTACCCACACCTACGGGGTTAGGCCCATGGCAGGCTCAAACTCTGGAAGCCTATGGCCCGCCACCACCATATGAGCCATCGGACGCTCACTCACGCCCCAACACCAGCAACACAGGTTTATCGCGGTCTGCGTCTGTTAACAGTACAGCCCCGCTCCAGCCCAGCATAACAGCAAGCTCGGCCACGGGACTGTTCCCGTCAACGTCCACCGACAATGCAGCACCTTACACGTCTGGCAGCAACGCCAACACGTCACCATCGCATAATTCTGCGCCGCCACCTATGCAAATGAACAACCCGTCACGCGATCCCGAACAGCAGCGCACTACATATAGGCCAGATGTTTTACGTGATCGGCCATGGAGCACAGCTTACTGGATCAACCCAGCTGGCGAACAGTTCGAAGAAGGCGGCAAGAAGAAGCGGTGGCGCAAGCGCAAGCGCTACTGGATTTGCATTGCTATAGTGCTGTTCATCATTGGTATATCGACAGGCCTGGCCGTTTCGATGACCAACAAGGCGGCACCCAAGTCGACGGACCAGAATAACACTAGTGGCAGTAATGGAGGCGCCCCTACAGGAAACACTTTGGGCAGTTCCGGACCAATAAGCCAAAGCAATCCATAGCATAGATGACTATGTTCGCCGTTTCTGTATCTAGTGCTCGACTAGGCCGACTGAATATCTTCCATGCTCTTGTACCATGTTATGTTGCTTATCATATATTTCTTGTATTTTTTTTTTTTTGCTTCCACAGTATATCATGTCAATCAAACCATGATTTCACGGGTTTATGTTTTGTTTTCTTCCTCTTTTTTATTATCTTTAACAGCGGTCTTTTTTTCTTCTTCTTTTCCTTTCTTTCGTATTTTGCTTGGCGTGAGATTCTTAACCTGATCTTTTTCATGTACTTTTTTTTTCTCTTCCACCATATATTACTACCTTTTCCACTTGTTGTTATTACTTACTGACTCTTACCTGTGTAACCTTTTCTACTTCTTCATAACTACTTGAGCTAATGTTGTCCCGTTGTGGCATTCTTTCCAATATACACTTATATAAAACTAACATACCAGAATATAAAAATATGTAAATATGTATATATATATATATACATTTGTATCTTATTATCATGTTGTATATCTGATGCAAATGAAATTATGTAACAGCTTCCTTGGGTTTTTTGAATTAGAATCCAGCTTTATATCTTTTATATCTTTGCTTATAAGAAGGGCGTGACATTCCATTTCAAGATTGCCCGTCGATTCTCTGCCATGCGCAAGACATAAAGACCCTGCAGAACACAATCTGCCAAATCATCCATTTTTTCCTGTCGTTTCTTCGCAGCGTAGATGCGGCGTTTGGCGATTTTCTCCTGTTCTGTAAGCTTTGCATTTCGTTTCTTCTTTGGAGCTACTGATATAAAAGTAGAATATTCTTCTTCTTCCTCTTCTTGTTGATGATGTTGTTGTTGTGCTACTTTTGATGATGATAAAGGAGTGGGTATACCAAGGAGACGATTGCCGATTTCACGAACTTGTGGAGTTGCGAGTTCGATGACATCATCTTCAAGCCATTTACACAAAACTTCGATTTTGGCGCGTTTGAGAACGGCGGTCGAAACTTTAGTCTTGGGTTTAGTACTTAGTTTGACCGTTTCTTCCTCATCATCTTGTTCGTCGTCTTCTTGATCTTCATCTTGTTCGCTTTCTTCTTCTTCCTCCTCCTCCTGCTCCTCCCCCTCCTCCTCATATTCGTCTTCTTCATCTTCTTCCTCGTCCTCGCCATCTTCGTTGACCCGTTCATCACTGAACCGAACATCTTCGTCTATTATCCCTAAAGAGTTCGATTCTAGTCTCATCAGGTCACCACCATGGGGCATTGAAGACGGAGGTGGATGGGGCCTTACTACAGCAGAACGATTGTTCATAGCTTCCTTTTTCTTTTTCTTATTCTCCTTTTCTTTTTCTTTTTCTTTTGCCCTTTGTCGCTTTTCTCTTTCCTTCTTCCTCCTCTCCCTTTCTTTATCTTTTTGTTTTCTCTCCTTCTCCTTCTTCTTCAGTGCCCTCTCCTGTTTCTTCCTTTCTTTCTCTTCAATTATCGGCTTAGCCGCTAAAGCCTTGAGATTAGCTCTCCGCACTGCTATAGCTGCAATTACCTCATCTATGTCTCTTATCCAGAAATCAGATACTTTTTTAGCATTTACCAGTTCCGTTGAAGGCACGGTCATGGTCATAGCAGTCCCATCGTCGTGAGAATCACTAGAATCGCGAGAGTTTGTAGCCTGTGGGCTAGCCTGGATTAGCATACTAGGCATAGAAACGCTGACAAGACTCGTACTTGCCGGCAACCCGCCGCCATCTACTGCATCGTCACTACCACGAACGATTCGAATCTTGGCGCCGAGGCCGTGCAGACTCTGTAAGATACCGTCTAGGCTGGCTTCCAGGGCATTTACCATATTGGTAGTATGCTGGGTAACAGAACCGCGCGTCGCCCCGCGGTTCTGCTGGTGCTCGATGAAGACGGTAGCCACGGGGGCATTGACGGCCGCGGCGGTCTTGCTCAGCAGCGGCAGGATGATTTGCATGACGATGTGGACGGCCAGCCGCGGGATATCCGAGGTGTCAAAGTCGTTAAGGTAGACTGCTGGTCGGCCATCAGCAGCGACGATATTGGGCGAGTCAGCTGTGGCCGATGATTTTCGGGGCACAAAGACGGAGGATATCGAGAGTGGGTTTCGCTTATGCCGCTGCTTGATTAGAACATCAAGTAGATCGTGTTTACACCAGGAAAGGATGCGTGGCTTGTCTTCCCACAAAGGCCGCTTAATACTGGCCACATTGGCAGCAGCTCTAGCAGCCTTTCCTTTCGAACCGTCATAGCTGCCATTACCACGTGGTTTGCTGACACTGATTGCACACACGGCTAGATTGCGGATGCCCAGATCGATGCTAATGACAACATGCTGGTCCGACGCCACAGCCTCATGCGACGTCAGTGACGGCGCAGCAGATGTGAAGAAGGAAGAGGTCGACGGGGACAGAAACGGAGATGAGTCCACTGGCTGGACGGCGGCATGGTTCATAGTAGCTTCGATTCCAGCGAGCAGATCGGCCTTCCGCAAATTCATGGGCACGCCTATGTTGAAGGCAATGGCGCGCAGTTTGTTGACGGTCAAGCTTGGCGCGAGCCGAAAGGCAGTAGCCCGAGCGGCCGTCATAGGCAGCATGATGGACGCTTACTATGAATAAGAGCAACCGGAAAAGAAAGAAGAGAAAAAGACTAATTTCTACGTCTGTATCTTCCATGCCCGCTTTGGCGGAACGCAATATTAGCAGCCATAAACACAGAAATGGCGCCGTAAGAATAGAACGGGTCAACTTACTATCCAATCATCGTCCTTATTCCGCCTAGAAGCTTCGTCTCAGATGCGGATCAAAGGGGGAAAAAAAAAGCAAGGCGGTGGGCCGGGATTCAATAGAATCGATTACACAAGAAGCAAGAATATGAGTTCGGTCATCAAGACGAAAAACAAACAAAATGATGAGAAGAAGCTAGAAATCCACTACGATGATGGGGCTTTGGTGGTTGATGTGGGGCGGATATTAACGCATTTTTCTTTTGTTTCTACGATGGTTATTACCTACAGTGCTTCTGATTCGAAGCCTACCAAGGAAGGAACAAACAGTTCGCGGGTTATATGTGGTTCTGTGTGTAACTCAAACAACCTAACATACAGGTTACGAATAGAAAGCACGACATTTGTTCATGATCTGATAAACATCGTTGGGAATTTTTTTGGGGGTTAGCCAAACCCTTGCTGCAAGTAAAATGTATCTATAATGTGCTACTGTTGTTAAAGTAGAGAGTAGCTTTGATTCACTTATTCAGTGGATGCTTCAATATCAAAGTGTCTAGAGTATCCTTTTTTAATTGTAGTAAGTGGGTAAATTTACTAACCCTAGTGATAGGGTTCATCGCCAATCAACAACTATCAATCATATTCAACTTGAACAAGCAGCCTGCGGTTTGACAAGTATTCGTGGGGTTCAATACACAGCAGTTCATTTGGTCAACTCAGCCTTAGGATTTCCTCACGGTCGAATGATGATATCGACTGATCGACACGAGGTTCACATCAATATCGACAATTGTTGCTCTTTTTGCTCTTACATTGTTTCCCCCCTCTACCTAATCTCTGATAGACCAAAAGGGCGCTAGAACGATGAATCAAACATGATCAAAAAGTCTGGTAAGCATTAGGTCGGAGCGTTTCCAACGTCAATTGTTTCCAGGAACAAGGAGATGTTGCCTGGATATGACCTTCTTCATCAACACGTTGTTAGCATATGTTCGTTCTACCTTTCTTTTATATGCAGCCCTTGCGTTTGAGCGTAGACATACGTAGAAGCTTCGTTGCAACTTCAACTTTGAACCTTGATCCTGAGAATGTTTGCATAGCCTGTTTTGGTGTGGCGTCTTTGATAAAAAGATCGAAAGATAAATGATAGAACAAGCGGCTTCTTCTTTTTTTTTCGGCTAGATATACCGGGGTTTTGATACAAGTTGATACAGAAGGTTAACTCGCTGTCTTTCAGATGCTGTTGGTTCGAGAAAAGACTAGTATAAATCTTAAATTTTTACAGAGCCAGGCTGCCCAAAGTTACTTGTAAGCTCCAGCGAGCTTATTAAACAAAACAAAAATCAAGATCTGGCGCTCTTTAGTCAAGTGCCAAGAAACCAAGTTGAAAGGTTTGTTATAGGTTTTGAAACAACCCCCAAACAACCCCCAAAAACGATACAAAAGCCAAGAACATTAAAACAAGATATACAACAGAGTGACATTTGTTCACTAGATGTTTGATACTCGTGTTTAAGATTTCTGGCCTAGGTGGCATTTATATGTAAATCAAGAAAAATAATAATAGAGAAAAGGAGGCTTTGACAAGACAGGAAGCGATCTAGGCCTCGTCTTCATCTGATATGATAGCTATAGAAAAATAGAAAAAAAGAAAGACAAAAAGCAAGGAGGGGAGAGACAGGTAGGGACGAGTCTTGAAAAAGAGTAAAAACGAAACATCGTGAAAGTCTAAGACTTGTAGTGATACAGATGCTGTTGCCGGGGAGAAAAGCTAAATAATCCTAAAAAAAAAGGTATAGTTCAAAGTTGTTCAATTGTCAATTCGTACCCTGAAGCTTCCTCGGAAGTTGAGGTTCATTTTCATGAAATGAAAATTTGTTCCCTTTCTAACTTGTAACCTCGTCACTTTTTCTTTCCATGGTAAAGTGTTTGCTTGCTTCCTTTCTATGTACGACTTACTGACTGGTCGATTTACAGGCTGCAAAAATATGACCTAGGGAGTTTTAAGTCCAGACAGCAAAGGCAGTAACAAAGGGGAAAAAGAATGAGAAAGATGATATAGAAAGGCTACTTTCGGGTTTCATTTTTATTTTTTGACACTGTCTGCTTAGCGCTAAGATCCAAAGCGTATGAGAAAAAAGAAGAAGGGGGCCAAGGTATCAATATTCCTGAATATGCAACGCGTGATCCAAATAGGAAGCATGGCCAGCATTCAATAGCATACTATGAGATATTGGGTCGAGTCTATTTACTATATGAATACATGGGGCTTCTTACATGCATCATGCATCATAGTAGGATGTTGGTGGTACTGTGAACTGTTCTTTTTTGAGTATACTAGTAGTACTTGGCACTATATACCTTGCATTCGAGCATGTATGTATGAACACTTACACAATCGAAGTAACATTTCCTCTGTAGGCTTATCTGTTCATTTCCAATGTGTTGTGGCCATAGAGTGGCTTTTGCGGTATATGGAAAATCAAAAATTAAAAAAATTAAAAATTCACGAGAAATAAAAAGCGTAGATTTGGACCCTCGATGCTGCTCTGTGAAGAAAAAAAAATTGAAAAAAAGCGAAGACCTTTCTTTCCTGCTAATGGTCATACTCTTGCGGTGCCCGCCCATTCTAAATGCGGATAAGTCCGTCTGTCAGGGATAATGCAAAAGAGTTTAATATGTACACAGTATATATCAGTTACTTCCAAGTGGCTGATTCTTGGTTGCCCAAGGTCTCGGCACTTTTTTCCCAGATATCAGGAAGATAGAATCATAACCTCGATAATAGGAAGGAAACTCCGGTATGTCAATCAGGAGACAAGACCGGATAGTTACATAGACGCCATGCAATTGCACGTATTCATGAAAGAAAAAAAAATATACGTAGTTGCTGATATTTTTTTCTCCTTTTGGGACACGAATAGAAGCCGAAGACATGATGTATATCAAGACCACCAGTATTTGTTCTTTGTTTACTAACACAAAAGGCGCAACGTAGAAAAGAAGAATAAAAAGATTACCGTGGGGTTTCTTTCCATTGCCAACAAAAACATCCTGATCTAGTCCTAAAAAGATCCCCCTTGTTGATTTTTTTAATTTGAAAATACAGCATAACGAGTAGGTGATCGACATTAGATAAGATATAAGATAAATCACACGAGAAAGGCGTTTCTAGCTTTAGGCAGGACAGAAAAGTTCATGTTGACAGATAAAAGGTACGTATTTAATCAAGCACGGTCAAAAGGTTGCTCGAAGTGTGATGTAGTAGAAAACAGGAAGTAGATGTACGCGAATTGCTCCCAATGAAACAAGAAGCTTGTAACAGCAAATGAAGGGAAATAAACCAAAAAAAAAAAATTTAACTCCGCGCTTGAATGACAGACAATCAAGGAAAATATGCAGACTCAAGATGCAAATGTGTGAGACCCAGAAGACAATTAGGAAAAGAAAGAAAAAAAAGAAACAGAGCCCAAGATGCGCCGGGGGTCAAGCTGTCCATATCCGATTGTGACAGAAACAAAAGGCGGGCATTCATGACATGATGAGTATGATGATGTTAAAAAAGGGAAGGATATAAGACAAAGGAAATAATAGGAAATATAGCGTCGGTATCGTCAGAAGAAACAAAGCAAGGGGAAGTAAAGAGGCCTGAGAGCTTGCTTATTGCTGGGCCTCAATGGCCAAGGCCAGTAGCTGCTTCTCAGTAAGAGCAACAGTAACAGCAGCGGCGGTAGGAGAAGCGGCAGCCTGGGCACACTCTACGTCAGACTCTTCGAGGCGGATAGAGCCCGGAAGACGGACACTGGAAGAAGAAGGAGTGTTAGCTGGAGGTGTATTGCGGAGGGAAAGTGACAGAGATGGGCGGCAAGAGAACTTACAGGTTGACCAGGAAGACCAGGATGCCGACAATCAGCATGGAGATGCCGAAGCAGGTGGAGAACCAGATGACGCAACGGACGATCCAGGGCAGCTCCATCCATGAGGTGATGATGTTGTCGAGCTTCCAGCTGCCGACACAGGCGTGGTAGTTGGTGTTGCCATGGCGGCCGTGGGTAGCGAGACGCATGCCAGAGTTATGAAGAGCCAGAGCGGGCATGCTGGGGCGGTGGTGAGGGCGCAGCTGCTCCAGTAAAGCTTCCTCCTTGAGAGCCATTAGGTAGTCGTCGGTGGTGGGCACATGGGTATGGTGGTGGGGGATGTACTCGGGGTTGATGCCACCGACGGGGATTCCCTCGGCGTTGACGGCGGGCTCTGAAGTCTTTTGCTCGTTCTTAGTGTTGTCGTTCTCGTTCACAATGTTCTCATTTTCAGCAAAAACCGGGGCAACAATATTGACGATACGGATAGCTTCAGCCTCCTGCTTGGAGATATCGGTAGCCACGCGGGTAGATTCCTGCTCTGGGAAGGTGACGGCCTGGATCTCGGCAGGGATGGACGGTGGCAGGCCGATGCTGATGTTCTCGGAAACCATTACGACACGGGCAGATGAGGGAATGGGCGCAGCGCTGACGATGGCAGCGGCAGCAGCAACGATGGCGTAGATGCACTTCATGATGGCGGATGTGATGATAGTAGCAGTATAGTATTCAAAGTAATAGTAGTAGTGTAGTATAGTAGTCTGATAGCACTAAGCCTTTTGGTATAATGGCGGATGTGAAGATGATGGAAATGTACCAGAATATGTAGCGCAAGTATCAGGAAGATAAACAAGAGGCGATGCTATAATAGTAGGAAGAAGATGATGAAGAATGGAGGCTAATGTCGTGCTGTGGTGATGATGATCTCAAAAACAAGAACAGGTCGGAAATATTAGGCGGGATGCTCAGCTAATATATACAAAATACAGGATATAGAATAGACAATACAAATAGACAGATCTAGCCAAACCTCCGGTACGCCTTTCCTAGCCAGAAAAAAAAAGAAATAAATTAAATAATGGGAAAGAAAAAATACAAGAGCCAGAGTCGGAGTCAGAGAGACAACAAGTGTGACATGATGTCAACACGCCCCCCTCTCCCCAAGTTAAGAGCAAGAGTGTTCAGTTCCTTCCTACTGCGCAGAAGCTTTGCTTCTTTGGGGCCTGCCTTCCCAAAAGCACAAGCCTTTGGGCTAGGGTCCCAAACCGCACGGAGAAAAACAAAGTTAGAAAAAAAAGAGAGTATATATTTTTATAAATATAGACCCGTCGCCAGGCCCGATGCGTAAATTTTAATTTAATGCAACATTTAGATTCACTTGCAGAAAAAAAATGAAGATTTAAAAAAAAATATATATATATATATCCAGGAAGTTTAATCCCTGTTCTGGCTCTACTCTTTGCTACTGCTGTTCACCACGATCATCTTGGCGCTACAACGAACTTCTTATTCATCTTCTTGACTTCTTCTCACCACCTTGAAGTCTGCCGCAAGCTCTGACTAGACTAAACGCACACGCGCGGTCGATGCTCCAATTGTCAGCGTTTGTGTCTCTTCTCTTAACTCTTCTACTTACAGCCGCCGGGACTGTCGCGGGCACCGTGGACTTTGTCGATCATCCAGTCGTGGCACCGTACGCCAATAATGCCCTAAGCTTCTAAATTGTGCACGTAGCTCTTATGTTCTTTATTCTCGTCTGGGACAGCTTCTTGTCACAATCTAAGTACTTGATAAACTATATTCTTTCGAGATCCCCGCTAGCTAAAGGCGTAAGCGCGTAGTCGACATGGTTTAGCTGCTCTTCAGCTAAAAGAGTCGTGTTCCCGCGGACCACCACAAAAAAGCTCTCTTCCTAAAATACATAGCGTCTATATCCTGTCTTCTCTTCTTCATGATCATGATTCATTATATATGTACGTAAGTAATTACACAACTGACAATATTTCTATTCCCAACTTGTACTCGCTACCCCAATCACTATTTTACCTACTAATTTACCTGACACGATTTTCTGGTACTTGAATGACAGCTGCCACGCAGCACATGTTATTTTGTAGTTTGATTATGTGTGAAGATCACGGCACAAGGATAGCCGGAATGAAAAAGTAAAAATAAAAATAAAAAGAGATCACTTCGAGTAGACAAATCCCGATCTTCTTTTTAGGGAGAATTTATCTTATGTTCTGTCCCTTGAGTTCGAGGGACATTAGTTAGTTGGTGTCTTTACTACGCTGCCAAATATCACTCATTTCATAAACTGTCTTAATCTCTCTCTGAGAGGACACTATATTGAAATATTGGTAGTAGGAACAAAAGTAATGGATGCAAACAAATGTGACTGATATTCTTAGTACAGTCTAATTTCGTGGCATCAATGCATAAATAAACATTATGTGTATATTTATTAGGGTTATCTTTTAAAAAAAAAGAGGAGCAGGGGTTAAGACAGTTGGGTGCTGTATTTATACTCAACTTCAAATTCAAGGAGTAATCTTTTTTTTTTTTTGGGCAGAGCTCGGTTTGAAGAAGAATGGAGAAAGAGGCACAAATTCAAGCAAGAAAGAAGAAGGTAAAGGAAGATTTATTTTATTTCAGTTCCTTCTGTTCCCATTATGCTAAAATAGCAAAGGAAACTTATATCCTCCTTTTCCTGGGTACTAGAAATGAAATCATGCTTCGGCCACGATGGTGTTCAACTGTTAAAAGGACTACTCATTGGCACCTTCCAGAAGGTGTCAAACTTCCTCTTATAGATCTTTGGATTATGGTTATGATATATGGAGTGACGTTATTTTTAGGAGTTTTATCTTCCTATTTGTTTTTACCATTATGAATCCCAGAAGATATTTCCTGCTTTTCCTAAGTAGCGTCAATTTATACTAGGAGAAAGTATTCTATATTATCATTGTATATATTTGTAAACTTACAATAGCGCCGAAAGAGAAAGAAGAACGCAAATCACGCGTTTTGGCTCACTGAAATAGAAGCGGCATAATCCATGATCTTCCAGATCGTCTTCTCACTCGCTGCATCTCTTCTTGCTTGTTACACCCATTATCTCTATATCTTGATTTTCTTTGTCTCTCTTCTTCATGGCGTCGATCGGTAGGCATAAGGAGAAGAAAGAGGGGGAAGATTTATCGTGACAGTTCTGTTCTCCCCTAGTTCGTATGCTCAAAAGAAGGCATTCTCTACTTAGTATCACTTGCATATCAAAGCCCCTTCTTCTTCTTCTTCTTACATAGTATAAAAGAAAACGGCTGCCTAGTTGTGTTACTCGTGTAAATCGCGGCCTTTTCTTTCGTTATCCCTTTTTCTCAATCGGTAATGGGATAGCTAACTAAAGACGCCCGAGCTAGTACTAGTATAAATCCTATCATTATGAAGAACAGATCATGTTTTATCGTAATAGGACAAGAGAAACATGTGCACTCTGTAATTTCCAAACAACTACTGACCTTCAAATTTTTATATTTATACTATATTTATATTTATTATATCCTACCACAGAAGCTCGTCCCGTCTACTGGTCATGATGAGGCTTTGACTGGCAGAAGCGAATTAAAGCAATAATTGAAGATCACGAATAAAGAACACATTCAAGGCCCCCAAAGAACAGGAGCACTATTGATCCATGCATCTGTACCTGCTTTATCACCTGAAAATTCTCAAAGATTCTCATATGTTTTCCAAGTGTCGTATAAAACGAACTCTCCTTCCCCTTGGCCACTATTACTAAAGTCTGGTCTACCAAGGTAAAGAAAAAGACAATATACTCAAGTAGTGCTCTAGAACATGATTTTATCATCATAATTAGTTTATAGTATTGGTCCAAAACGCCTGCTATTATCTTCTGTTCTAGTTTCACACGCAAACACTCTCTTCTTGATATTGCCTCGTTAAGGGAATTACTAACGTTGACCAGCAGTTGGTATCTAGGTGAGACACGATCAACTTGTCGGAATTTCTGGTGCCATCTTGTGTCCAACGAAACAGACAACTACTACACACTGACGGTTGCCACCACTATCACTAACAAAGCAGACAACTAAGTGGGCAAAGCCGAGATGTTTCCCGTCAAACATGGTTACATTTGCGCTAGCAAAGTAAGCAATTAGAAACGAGCTGTTGTACCTCTTTGCGGAAGGGGTTGATGTGCCCGTTTTCCGTCTTTTTTCATGATGTTAAACTCAGCTACCATGGCGTCAACTATCGTAACCTTCAAACATACTAAACCTCTTGCCCCCCCCCTTTCTTCTAACCCTCCTTGAACATAACGAGATAGAGAACCTGGCTCCGATCATACAGTCTGCAACTGATTCACTCGATCCGCCAAAATCGCCTTGGCTGCCCATCTAAGGCAGGCTGTTTGGAAGATATTGTAAGAGCGCAAGAAACAAATCTGAAACGCGAGCCCTGTGGAAAAATGAAACGAACAACATGATAACTAGCACTTCCCACGATCTTTGTATAGCTCTTGAGAAAGAAAGTAAGACAAGTCATAGTACAGGCACAGCATAGTTAGAGTCTTCATTCATTAGACTAAACAAGCTACTGCCATTCTCAAACAATGTTCGAGTCGATGTTTCAGCTCATTGGTTCTACTATTACGTACCAATACTAATTACTTGGGAACTTGGGAAGAATACTAACCCTGGCAGGGTTTAAATCGATAACGTAACCCATGTTGGGCTTTGGCTCTGTTTGTTCTTGGCCAGCTGTGTATCTACTGTACATTGGGAGCACACATATCCCGTAAATCCCTAACGTGACGGGGGAGGGGACTCTATAGATGAAGGAAAGCTTCACATATTCCTAGACATCCATAGTCCGCTCTCAGGTAAACTCAAGTTCAGCTCTAACGAATAACTAGGCAAGCAAGGCCAGGATGCGGTTAAAGTTGTTACTTATAAGTTATTTGGGGGGGGGTGAAGGGGTTCAAAGGAGCACTCGGATCGGACTGTAGCAAATGGTCGGTTGAATGTAGCCTGGAATCAAGTAGCATTTCTTGTATTTTGACTTTACTCTTTTCTTACACTAACTATTATGTAACTCTTGGCATTTACTACTATGTAGTCAAGAGAACCAAACAATAGCAAGAAATGAAAGCACTTTTTTCCTTTATTCTCTTGGATCATTACATCCCTTATTCTCCACGTTGTTGACTTGATAGCAAGATGGTTGGTAAGGAATAAGGAAGGGGCTTTGACTATTGGCACATGAAGCCAGTAGTCACAGGCCTGGGAGCACGAACTCCACACTGC